>JAUMJK010000532.1:0-64477 GCA_033558105.1 Coccyzus lansbergi | reverse complement strand
GGCAATGGGGGGTCGCGGGGCATTGTGGGATTTGTGGTTTGAGAAGGAGTATGGAGCATGGTGGTGGGTGCGCTCGAGGTGCGTTCTGGGATTTGTAGTTTGGATTGTGTCGCGGGACAGTGTGGGCAGGTCAGTGAGGCGCGAAGGGTTATGGGATTTGTAGTTTCAGTGGGAGCGCGGGGCATTGTGGGATTGGCAGCCTCTACCAGTGCTTGAGAACCCTTCCAGTACAGAAATTGTGCCTAATACCAGATCTTGTCTTGGGTCAGGAGTGAAGGGGCTGGAGAACAGGCCCTATGAGGAGCGACTGAGAGAGCTGGGGTTGTTTAGCCTGGAGAAGAGGAGGCTGAGAGGAGACCTCATTGCTCTCTCCAACTAC
The DNA here is from genome assembly GCA_033558105.1 of Coccyzus lansbergi. Classification (NCBI taxonomy): domain Eukaryota; kingdom Metazoa; phylum Chordata; class Aves; order Cuculiformes; family Coccyzidae; genus Coccyzus; species Coccyzus lansbergi. The sequence goes on along the minus strand of JAUMJK010000532.1, from coordinate 64,098 downwards.
CTGAAAGGAGGTTGTGGAGAGGAGGGAGCTGGGCTCTTCTCCCAAGGGACAGGGGACAGGACAAGAGGGAATGGCCTCAAGCTCCTCCAGGGGAGATTCAGGCTAGAGATTAGGAGGAGTTTTTTCACGGAAAGGGTCTTTGGGCATTGGAACAGGCTGCCCAGGGAGGTGTTTGATTCCCCTTCCCTGGAGGTGTTTAAGGGACGGGTAGATGAGGTCCTGAGGGACTTGGTTTAGTGTCTGATAAGAATTATTGGACCCGATGATCCGATGGGTCTCTTCCAACCTGATGTTTCTGTGATTTTATGATTCTGCAAGTTTGCAGGTGACACTAAGCTGAACAAGTGAGGGGATTCTGCCCTTCAGCTCTGCTCTTGTGAGACACATCTGGAGCCCTGTGCCCATCTCTGGAGCCCTCAGCACGAGAAGGACACGGAAATGTTGGAGTGAGTCTAGAGGAAGTCACAGAGACGATCAAAGGAGTGGAACATCTCTGACGTGCGAAGCACCAGCCGTGTGCCAGGAACCCCACGTCTACGGGAGCACATAAGTAAGCAACGTGTACTCTTCGCTGAACCTTGGTGTACCAGCTCGTGTACTTAGATCTTTTTGATCAAAAGCTTCGGTGTCAGCCAAGTGTTTCAGAAAGACAGAACAGGAAACCCCCCCAAGCGCAGCTCCCACCCCTCGCTTCCTGTGTGAGTACATGTGTGGGAGAGAGAGAACATTGTGAGAACCAATTACCGCATGTGAGAGGGGTGGAAAAAGCAATGTAAACAACAGCTGCCACGCTGGAAATTAAAGGTCTTGATCTCATTTGCTTTGGATGGCAACAGAGCTTCCAGACGCTGCTGGCTGGTCAACAACAGCAGCGGCAAAACCCTTTAGGAGATGGGGAAAGAGGAGGCAGAGGAAGGTGGATTGTTCAAAGCAAACACACCTGCAGCAGTGAATTTCTTGAGCATCAAAGGTAGGAGACAACCTCGTTTCCGAGATTGAAAATGTGTCCTAGAGGACAATCGTGCTTAGGGATGAGCGAAACTGCTGGCAGAGGGCTTGGGGGAGTACAAACGCACTGGAGATATCAAAAGTACTTGGAAATTCTTGTGTGAAGGAGTTGGAGTGGAGATCTCACTGCAGTTTGTGACTTCCCAGGGTGTCAGTGTTCTTGCCAAACCCTGAGGCAGCCGCTTTGCCATCCCTTGGCAGGGATGCCTGTCTCTGCCAGGGCTTTGTTGTGGAGGTGAGGCTGGCTCTCAGCCTCCTGGCATCTTAAAAGAGAGAGATGCTGAGCCCTCGTGCCTTCCAGCTGAACAACTTCTGGAGCTCTGCATGCTAGCAAGTAAGCTGACACCACAAATAAGGCTAAAAGAGGGAAAAAGTGAGTGCTTGGTACCTTGTAATCTGCTGCTAACTCTTGAAGATTCTGACCTGAATTGTTTGGACAGAAAGGGGAGTGAATACTGGCAGGTCTGGACTGAAAAGGTTGGCACAGTGCTTGCTGCTGAACAGACAGACCTGAGCCAGCAACCTCTGCAGCAGCACTGGGGGAGTTTCTTGTATTATGGGAAGCGTTGTGCCCCTCAGTCCCAGCTTGCCGTGGATTCAATCAGTTGCTCTTGAAGCAAATCGAGAGGATGAGTAAATGGGAAGCAAGGCTGAACAGGTGCTTTTGCCGATGAACTTTGTTGTGTGTCAGAGTACTGAGCGAGGCAGCGCTCTCGTAATATAATGTGCCAGCCCTCACGCTCAGCATGGGGGAGGAATGAATTGGTGTGGAGCTGGATCCTGAAAGGTTTCAGATGGAAGAGAGATTGTGTAAGGGACAGAACAGACTGAGGGAGTCGAGCGCAAGTGTCTGAGGTGTGTGCAGGTCAGCGCTTAAGTCTGCTCTTCAATCTGCCACTGACTCTCCCAAGTCTCTCCCTTATTCCCCATCTGTAGGGAGAAGGAGGATATGATCAAGCTGAGTTATCTCATTGAGATGATGGGGAATGCATTACACAGTACATGATAATTGATCCATAACTCCTGGTTGGTTTATTGCATGAGGACAGTCTGTATTCTTGGTCTCTTGTCTCCAATGCTTTTTAAAGTCACTGTTCAGCTTAGAATGACACAAACCTGCCTTTCAGATCCTGACTTTTTCCTGACTCCTTGTAGGCACTGCATTACCCAATTTATTCATTTGTGGGAGCTGTTGTGTAAAGAACAGAACTTCAGTCTTGCTCTTGTCTGGTTTTTTTTTTTTTGGTTTTTTTTTTGATTTTTACTCTCTTAGGAATATTATTTTTTTTCCTTCCCAAAACTTCATAGAAAGATTTCAGAAAACAAATCTGTTTAAGTCCCTTTCTCTTTGCATTCCAGGGGCTTTGGTTGGGAAAGGTGGTGGCAGAGGACGTCTGGCAGTGAGAGGTGCGAGGGGAGGCTGGGGGCTGTGGTTAGTCAGGCAATGCAGTGTATTACTCTGAGCTTTGGTCCTGGCTCTGCAGCCACAGGAAAGTCTCTCTGTGCCTCTGTATTCCATTTTCCCATCTGTACATACTGGCATTCTTTGCGAGATTCTTTCAGAGCTGATAAAAAGCAGCATAAGGCGTTAAAATATTCTTCTTGGTGGCACAGTATCCTTGGAAAGTTCTTCCCAGAGTAGTGCAGTCCACAGTGGACTCATCACAAGCAGAGTCTCCAGAGCCTGGCAGAAATCCACTGGTCCACAGATCCACAGATTGTCATAGAATAATAGGATAGTTTGGGTTGGAAGGGACTTCAGAGATCATCCAGTTCCACCCCCTGTCATGGACAGGGACACCTCCCACTAGATCAGGCTGCCCAAGTCCCATCCAACTTGGCCTTGAACACCTCCAGGGATGGGGCAGCCACCCCTGCTCTGGACAACCTCAGCCAGGGCCTCCCCACTCTCATAGTGAACAAATTCTTCCTTGTGTCTAGTCTAAATCTGCCCCTCTCTAGTTTATAGCCATTGCCCCTCATCCTATCACCACAAGCCTTTATGAACAGCTCCTCCTCAGCTTTCTTGTAGCCTCTTCAAGTACTGGAAGGTCACTCTAAAGTCTCCTTCTCGTCTCCAGGCTGAACAACCCCAACTCTCTCAGCCTGTCCTTGTACAGGAGATGCTCCAGCCCTCTGATCATCTTTGTAGCCTCCCCTGGACCCTCTCCAACAGCTCCATCTCCTTCCTATGTTGAGGAATCCTTAAATTATCCCTCTTCATGGTGTGGGTAGATCATTCTTCCTTATGCATGGCTCTTCTCTGACTGCTGAGGTGGGAATAGAAAACTTCTATAAAGTTACTTAGCAGTTCAAGAGTTTCTTGAGCCTTTGCAGTGGCAGCTGCTGTGAACTAGCTGCTAGCAGCCACTAGAGGAGAGCAGGCAGCCGAGACAAGAGGGGACTAGCAAAAAGGAGGCTTCCGTGCCATGCTGAAAGATGTTGCCAGGGATCCAGTTTGAAAGGGACAGAATTTGGAAGCAGAACCCTGCTGGCAGTTTGTGGCCATAGGTGGAGGGCGGTATCTTTATTTCAGAGCCCATGTGAAGTGGGAAATGATGTTGCCGCTGGAAGGCTTTGCCAATTTAATGTGCCAGTTTCCTCTGGAGCGCTGTGAATTCGGTCATCTGGCAGCGAAACAAAAACACGCAGGATGGCGATAGTCTGTGTGCCTTCCTGGCCGTGTCATTTTCCCAACGATTGGAACCTTTCCTCTCCTTTCCCACTTTTAACAACAACAACAAAGACTTTCACAGTGGTGTCAGACTGAAAAAGGGGAAAAAAAAGTTCATGTGTTTTTACTCTGCAGATCATTGAAAAGAAGAAGTAGGAGTTGGGATTCCCAGGTGCATTGACACTAAACAGTTGCATGACCCCAGACAAGAAAAATAATAACCTCGTTGAGACATAACTGAATCCGTACAATCCCAGAGCGGAGGCTGTAAAGCTTGTTGAAATTCATACTGGAAAAGAATGATGGGAACTAATCACTCTGGACCCTGTGGGTAGGGAAAGCTCAAGGCTGTGTAGTTTTTTGCGCCTGAAAGATGTTCAGTGTAGCAGAAGAGCTTGCAGAAGGCGGCTTGTATGACCTGCATGTTCCCAAACTCCAACTTCGAGAGAGGTGATGAGTCAGATGGAAATTACTGAGCTCAATATAGGGGTGGATTTTTGCAGCGTGGGCTAGACAAGAAGCCACGCCAAGTGATCTAATGTCCTTTTGCGCTCTTAAAGTTCATCGTGCCTCTGGCTTGCCGGAGATGTGTGCCATGGGCAGACCTGCAGCAAAGGATGGAGCTGCTGCCATTGGTTTCCTGGCAGCACCAGGTGCCCAAGGGCAGCAGCTGCCACCCACAAACAGGGCCACCCTGGCACCCTTACCACCAGAGGGCACGGCGTGACCAACATCTTATATCTGAGCAACTTTGTGCCCCATCCCTGGAGATGCTCAAGGCCAGGTTGGATGAGGCTTTGAGCACCCGATCCAGCAGAAAGCGTCCCTGCCCATGGCAGGGGGGTTGGAGCTGGGAGGTCTTCAAGGTTCCTTCCAACCCAAACCATTCTATGATTTGTTCAGAAACCAAAATAACCAGCACGGAATTAATTTAGATTCTTATACCCCTTAATCCTCCAAAACACCACCAGAATCCTCCCTGCATCCGTTTGTTGCTGAAGAGCTCCTATGAGCCCCTCAAATTCCTTGTATCATTGGATCTGAAGGGGTTTTACATGCAGTTTGACAAACACTTGATATGTAGAGGCTGCCGCTGCTGCACAAGGAAGGAATAAACTGCATATCTGAGCGAGTTTTTTCCTAATGACAGTGGCTGACGCCTTGCAGACATGAAAATGCAAACACCACAAGCTTATAGCCGCATTGCTGTTATTCTTTTTTATTATTTTAATTACTATTTTGAGGAGTATTATTTGTTTGTTAGTGTTATCTTCCTCTAATACAGCAGTGGTGTCACCGTTGGCAATATACCTGTGTGTTAATTAAAGCCTCTTGGAGTAAAAGCTTTGGAGATGGCTGTGGGTTTGGAATTTGGTGGAGGAGACTGATGCCTGGCAGGAAGGGCTGCCCTACCTGTGCACATAACCAGGTATGGGGATGCTGCGGAGCTCTCTGGATCATAGAATCATAGAATCATAGAACAGTCAGGTTGGAAGGGACCCATCGGATCTTCTAGTCCAACCATTCCTATCAAACACTAAACCAAGTCCCTCAGCACCTCATCTACCCATCCCTTAAACACCTCCAGGGATGGTGACTCAACCACCTCCCTGGGCAGCCTATTCCAGTGCCCAATTACCCTTTCTGTGAAAAACTTCCTCCTAATCTCCAGCCTAAATCTCCCCTGGCGGAGCTTGAGGCCATTCCCTCTTGTCCTGTCCCCTGTCACTTGGGAGAAGAGCCCAGCTCCCTCCTCTCTACAACCTCTAACTACCTGAAAGGAGTAGCGCTGAGGGGTCACGTCTGGAATTTACATTCACCTTTCAAAGATGTAACAGGCACAGAGGGCGGAGAAGGGTTTCCAGAATGCCAAATGCACCTCGATGTGGCATTCCAGCCATGGGGTTTCTCAGAGCAAAGCTTGAAGCTGTTTAGTCAAACCTATAAATAACCCCACGGGGAGAGGGTGTCTGGTGGAAGAGGGGTCTTTGATCTAAGAGTCATAACAAGATCCAGGTGCTGGAATTGCAGGCCAGCACAGTAAAAAGAGGAAATAAGATGCGTCTCTTTACGGGGGGGGATGTAATTGGGCTCCTCAAGGATGCAGTGGGCTCCCAACCATATCAAAGGCTCCAAATCCAGGCTGGCTGGCTCTCCAGAAGATAATACTCCAAAAGATAATGTTCCACTGCTGAGCGAGGCACAGAAATGGAGTATCACAGCCTGCTCCTGATCCAGCAGTCTGAGTGAGGTGCTCAGATCCCTTCTGAGGTTGTGCTGTATGACACTGTCCATGCTGGAATGTCCCCGGCCACGAAGTCAGGTTCCTTCCCTCTCCCCCCTCCATGACTGTGGGACTGCAGAGGTGTGTCCAGTGTCATCTCCTGCAAGTTGTACTCCAGAAGGATGAGCCTACCACAGCCAGGAGGCCCCAGGATCTCTGTTTTGCCAGGCTGCAATGTCAGAGCATCTGTACTGCTTAAAGCAAGTCTGGGGCGATAGATATTTGCTAGGCTCTTTATTTCCATGCCGACAGCTGATGCAAAAACTGTTCCTTCCCATTCCACCAGCTCATAGTTATGTCTCTGAGTCAGTGCCATGTCTAATCCACCAAGCATGTAAACCCACACCTCCAGGTTGGCCAGAGGCTCCGCTGCCGAGAACTGTTGCAGCTCTCTGGTCAGCTCGCCCTGCCTCATCAGTGACTCAGTGGGTGTTCTTCTCCGTTCTGTCCCTCTTTCTGCAGCTTTAGGATCCCAAGGTGATGAGGAGAGGGGTAGGTCTGCTTTTGTGCAGCAGATGTTGGTGAGAGAACAGGCAGAAGAACCCTGCCAGGCTCAGGGGGTGCTCTCTACTGTGGATTCTTACAGAGGAGACAAGTGGGTCTCACTTTCCTTCCTTCACCGGAGAGGATAACAAGTTCTCTGCCCAATCTTAACCACAAGCTGCCATTCTCACTTCCCGTCCTTGCCTTGACCAAACTGTTTGCAGCTGCTTTGAACCTGCCAGATGCTGGATGTAACAGCCACTGATGCAGTCCCGTGGAGTCAGGGATGCTGTAAATCACAATATCTCCCAGTCAGGGAGAGCCAATGGCATGTTCAGCAGAGAGACAGCTCTTTTCTGGCCCAGCCTCTCTGCTGCCTTCCCAGGGGATGGTGACGGTGTGCTGCTGGGGAGAAGAGGCTCATTGCCTCTGCCTCATTCCTAGCATGGACCCATCCCACTCAGGGCCACGTCTGACCCAAGACTTTCTTAAATCTCAAATCTCCTCATTCATCCTTGATGAAGAAGTAGCAAATGCAACGTATAACTGCAGCTAGATCAGACTTATCCCCATTTACTGACCCCTGTACCCGTATCTGGCATATTTTGCCTTGGGCAGTGAGTCTATTTCCCACCCTCAAGTATCAGCCTGGCTCATAATGTCATCTTCAGTGGATCAAACCTTCAGGCTGTCAGAGGAAGTTCTGCACAGCACAGTGGGCACCGTCTCACTTGTAAAGCATGTGTCAGCATTAAAGCTGGGCCAGAACCACGTCTGTCTCCTGGATGTCTTTTGCACACTTCCATTTGTGGCTAAAGGCTTGTCAGATGAAGCCATCTCTGCTCCAAGCCCGAGCCGTGTTGCATGGGGCTTTGATATTTTGAAGGGTGAGGTGTCACCGGTGGCCCCACGGGGTGACAGCCTTACCCCAGCGCAGGAGCACCAGCAGCTCTCGGCTCAGATGAGGCCACTTACCACATTTGGGTTTCTGACTGCTGTCTTTGTCAAATATCGCTATCATTTCAGGAAACCACACAGTGGGTGTTGTCTTTTCAGGGTAGGGGGTGGGGGAAGGAATCCTGCTCCTCGGTGCCCAGGCTCAGGGATAGCGCTGGAGTGGTGGGATCATAGAATCATGGAATGGTTTGAGAAGAGACCTCACAGATCATCCAGTCCCAACCCCCCTGCCATGGGCAGGGACACCTCCCACTGGATCAGGGGCTTCAAGCCCCATCCAACCTGCCCTTGAACCCCTCTAGGGATGGGGCAGCCACCCCTGCACTGGGCAACCTGGGTCAGGACCTCCCCACTCTCAGAGCAAAACATTTCTCCCCAAGATCTCATCTCAGTCCCCCCTCTTTCAGCTGAAAACCATTCCCCTCGTCCTGTCCCTGCCCTCCCTGATCCAGAGCCCCTCCCCAGCTTTCCTGGACCCTTTCAGCCCTGGAAGCTGCTGTAAGGTATCCCTGGAGCCTTCTCTTAACCAGGCTAAGCAACCCCAGTTCTCTTAGCCTGCCCTCACCCAGGAGGTGCTCCAGCCTTCAGATCAACACAGTGGCCTCCTCTGGACTCGCTCCAACAGATCCATGTCCTTCCTGTGCTGAGAATACCTCTGCTCTTCAGCGTGAGCTGTGAGTATCTCCTCTGCCAAAGCAAGGTGAAGCTACCCACACTTTCCCTGGCAGAGAGCATCCAGGGCCAGCATGAGTAATTCCTGCTGATCACGAGCAGCACTGAGTGGGCTGACCTGGCTCTGCTTCAGAGCAGAACACAGAAGTTTGGAATAGTCTTTTAGCTGTGGTTGTGTGATGTCGTCTATCCTGGCTGGGCTTGAGGTCCTTTTTCTGAGCTCTTCCCATTATCAAAGCATGGGGAAGCTGTTTGGATGGATTCTGAAGAGCCCACATGCCTCGGCTGGGTCTCATGCATGGACGGAGCTTGCTAAAGCTCTCCTAGGTTGGACTGAGGGGTTTTACTGGTTTTGGAGATGCTTCCCACAGCGATGGATGGTGCAAACTTTTGTCTGCTGCTGGGGTACAGTGAGGACACCACCAGCCTTCAAGGGCCTGGTTCTGGCTCTGCTGTTGCTCTTTGTACATAGCAAGACGCTTCCCTTTCTGTGCTTGTGTTTCTCGCTGCCTTTAGAATGGGGTGGGGGGAAAACAGCTGAAGAATCATCAGCGGTTTGACTGGAAGAACTGCAAAGTTAGGCAGCTGCTTTCTGTAATGAGTGGGTGACAATTACAGGGTTGAGAGGGACTTCTGTCACCTTTACTTGCCCATTAAAGCTGTCATTTCAAGAATACTGGTGTTTCTTAGCAAAGCACTTTGAGCACATGCCTCTATCTGTAAATTTGAACTCGATGTCTGATGAAAGCCACTTTTTTTTCTTCCCAGTGGGATCCTAGAAATAGAGAAACATCAGCAACGGATGAAATGTAGGAACTTCTGTGAATTTATTGGACGTTCTCAACAGGCTCAAGCTGAGTTTAGAGCTTGGGTTTGGACTGATTCTTGTTTGATCAAATCCAGGTCCCTGTCCCTGTTTTCAGATGAAATGAAAATTATCACTATCAGGGCAAGAAGCTGGTAAAATATTCTTCCCAAGAGCAAAGCCTGAAGTTTATTCATCTGTGTTCAAACAACGATCTTCAGGGGGAAAGGAGGCTTCTTGGGAAGAAATCCTGTAATAGGCTCTGGGAGAGTTAGGAGACGGAGGTTTGTTCAATCACTTGAATAGCATTTCTTTTCTTTCAAGGACTTCCTCCTCCTGTTCCGGAGAAGCTGGCTCTTTTATGGCCTTTCTTGATTTCAGAAGGACTTGTATTGCTTAGTGTCTCCAAATATCATATACTCTTCAAAAAGTGCTTCCTTTGCTGTCACAGAGCTGTACACAAACTGGAATTAGACGCTGAAGCATCTTTGTGTGAATGGGGGGAGAGTCTGAGCGGCCGTGTCTGTACACACCTCCTACCTGTGGCCATGGAAGAATCCCACAGCCCAGGCAGAAGGCACGGACAGGCTGTTTTAGCACTGGTTGCTCCATGAAAAGCCTCTCTACCCTCTCCGGCCTGTTTTCCCCTCCTTGAGAGGAAAGAAAAGCGCCAAATTATGTGATAGAATAAGACTGAGCTGGGAAAAATTCTGTGTTCTCCAAATGGCTCTTTCCACAGAAGTCTTGAGTCGGTCAGACCTAATGGGAGCCCCAAACTGAATCCAATCAGGTATCAGCAGTCCTCTGGACTTGTAGAATCATTGAGGCTCTAAGCTCATCCAGTCCAACTGTCAGCCCAACCCCACCGTGCTGACTAAACCACATCCTGAAGTGCCCACGGCCACACTGGTTTTAAACCACTCCAGGGATGGGGACTCCACCACTGCCCTGGGCAGCCTCTGCCAGTGCCTGAGAATACTTCAGTAAAGAAATTTTTCTTAATATCCAATCTAAACCTCCTCTCATGCAGCTTGAAGCCATTTTTCTTGTCCTATCACCACAGCTTGAGAGAAGAACCCAACACCCACCTCACTACAACCTCCTCTCAGGCTGTTGTAGACCATGATGAGGTCTCCTCTCAGCCTCCTCTTCTCCAGGTTAACAATCCAAATTCCCTCAGCTGGTCCCAGAACCCCTGGGCTCCAGACACTTCCCCAGCTCCATTCCCCTCTCTGGATGCGCTCCAGCCCCTCAATTTCCTTCTTGGAGTGAGGGACCCAAAACTGAACCCAGGATTCGAGGTTATCCCTTTCCATGGTGTTGTGTCACATCTTAGGTGATTCCTATTAGCCATGCAGAGCAGTTTGTTCCCCTGGGGCTTCAGAAGCAGCAGAGACACAAGGGGTGAGGCAGAGATAGAGGGTGGCAGCAGCTGTTCAGGATGTGTTGCTGATTCTGTGACATCTCCCACCCTTTTTGGAAATCAAGAGCTCGGAGCAAGGCAGAAAGAAGGAACAGCCACTGATAAAGCTTCACATAGAGGACAGCCCTACCCTCCATGGGCTGTGACCCACAGCCTGGCTCCAGGGATCTGCACCAGCTGGGAGGCAATGATAGGCTTCCCTGCTTATTCTGTCTGTTCACTTCCCTGCTCTGGCCATGGGGATGGATATCGTCTCCCTTCCTTCCTCCTCCCTCCCTTCCTCCCTCATGTCTCTGTCCCTTCCTCTCCGAGTCTGAAACTCCCTCCATAACTGCAGTTTCTCTTGCCCTGGCAGAGTTTCTACCTTGGCTTCGGTTGCCAAGCCCCTGTTGTGTAATTCCCTAGGGACTCGTAGCCTTGTTCTTCAGGACCCTCCTTAGAAATGGTGGGCTGGGAAATCCCACAGCGTTCTCTGTCCTAGGAAGTGCAATTCTGAAGAAGAGGAAAGAAAAAAAAATGAGCGAAGAAAGTGTTTGTGACTGGAAACTGTTGACCCCGGACCAAGTTTTCCTCAGAACATGACTGTGTGTCACTGGGGGTTGACTGTGAGGGCCTCCATCAAGCCAAGAGGATGCTGGCGTCACCGCGAGAACTGATCTCCCTAGGGACGGTGGGGAGGAGTAATGAGGAGGCTCTTTATTGAGCTGAGGGTGACACTGTTGTGTGGCAGAGAAGTCGTTCTCGTCTGGGAGCAAGAGAGACTGCTCCTGTGGCTGTGAAACCGCTTTGGCTGAAGGGAAGGGGATGTCTGAGGGCAATGAGCTGTATATTGGCCCATGGAGATGGGGAAGAGCAGGTCTGTGCTGGAGAAGGCTCCTTGGGCAAGGTGGATTGAGATCTGCTCTGGCTTTAGAGGGAGGTTTGTATGGGAGGACCTGGTAGAACATGCATTTCGTCTACCTTGCAGACAGCAGGGTCTGTTTGGGGGTAAATACTTAAGACTCAGGGTCTGATAACCTGAGTTCCCACGGCCTAAGCAAAGACCTTGCGGCTTCAGGGCATACGGAGGTCTACAGGCTCTGTTTCACATGCAGACAACTGTCACCACATGTCATGTTCTTTCTTTTCTTCCTTTTTCTTTCTGTAACAAATGAAGGGGGTCCCCACATCTGGCTGTGGCGGTTAAACAGGCTCGATTTAATCACAGACTGATATAGGACGCAGAGAGAAAAGAGGGGAAAAGGGTGAGAACCCTTGAGCACCTGCGTGCCCCGTCCCGGCTCAGGCTGCGCATGCGGAAGAGCCAGGAAATCCACAGCCGGTAGTGAGGGTGCAAACCTGGGGGAAGTGAGTTGCCCAGATCCTGCTTAGGGGGGAAAAGTCAGATGGTTGGGATCTTTTGCAAAGATTTTCTGCAGTTTCCGTCTGGCTGGAGTGGAAACACAACAGGGACATTGCAAAGGAAGGCCAGGGCTGGCAGAGAGAGGCTCGTGCAGATGTGTTGCATGGCAAGAGACTTCCAAAAGGGCATTTGCAGCAGTGTGATGCGTGTGCTGAGAGGTGAGACAAATCCAATGCCTCATCTCCCTCCCAGAAAATGGGAAATCTCTTCCCCATCAGAGCAGGTTACTCCCAAACTGTGTATTAAAGATCAGCTGCTTAAGCAGGAGGGAAAGCTTGTGCGTGGAGATCAAGAGCCGGATGATCTGGTGGTCTCATAGAATCATAGAGTCACCAGGTTGGAAGAGATCGAGTCCAACCATTCCTATCAAACACTAACCCATGTCCCTCAGCACTTCATCCACCCGTCCCTTAAACCCCTCCAGGGAAGGTAACTCAACCCACTCCCTGGGCAGCCTCTGCCAGTGCCCAGTGACCTTTTCTGTGAAATTTTTTTTCCTAATTGTCAGCTTAAACCTCCCCTGGCGGAGCTTGAGGCTCTGGCTGCTGATGTCTACCCTCAGAGTCAGGGTGAGCACTACCTTTCGAGCCCTAAGCAGCAAAGAAGTGGGCAAGAAGTTGACAACTGTGATTTTCTAGTGGCATTTTCCATCCCTAGTGGGGAGGATGCTAAACTTCCCAAACTGAAGTTCCCAGGGCAAATCTCTACAAGGAACCATGGCCGTGTTGATCCTTGGGGCAAACACACCGCGTCAGTTCTCCAGGTTGGCCTGTGTGTTAGGTGGTTTCTTGAGCTGAGCTTCACCTCTCCAGCTCCAGGCTGGTAAAGCACACGTACATAGGTCGCTGTGTATCTGTTTCCAGCTTCACAAGTGAGTTTTACTTAGGCTGGTAAGCAGAAATGTCCCAGCTGGGTGGGAAATACACAAGGTCCAAAAGAGAGGCAAAACTTGGCTTTTCTGTGAGGTGTCCCTTGGAATCAGAACTTTGGGGTGGGAACTCAGAATTGGGAAAGCCCATGAAATCACTGAGGAGCTGGATCTTCCCAGCAGGACCCGAGTCTTTTGCTGAGAGGGTGATGGCGTTTGCCACCCATCCTAGCACTGGGTTTCTTTTTTCCCCCTCCACTCATCTCTTGCAATGGGTGAGCATGTTAACTGAGACAGCAGTTTTTCCTAACCCTGTCTTTCCTCCCCCCCCACCCGCCGGCAACCCGGTTATCGATGAAAGCAGATTTGACATCTGATAGGTCCCAAGATAAAAGCAACGTTAATAGAGAATGTAAGCAACAGCTCAAGAAAAAAAAAAAAAGCCCCCAAAGGGCTGAGCAAGGGTGTCTGGTATCAGCCCCAGCTGCTCTTCAGCCCCAGCTGAAGCTGGGAAGAGGCTTGCCTTCTGGAAAGGGTTAATGCCAGGACTCCTGCTAGACTTTGGAGGCCTTTTGACAGCAGTTTTGAAATCTGATTTTTCTTTCTGCAACCAAGTGAGGTTTCTACCGACTTCCTATTTGAGAGCAGAAGTCAGAGCTGGTGCAGGAAGGCTGGTGCAGGAAGGCTGGTGCAGGAGTGCTGGCTTGTGTCCTTCTGCCCTGTGCCCTTGCAGTTGTTTGAGGTAACCAGCGCGCTGGTAGTGCAAGAACCACAGCTGGGGTGAATGGGAGGCGAAAGGTAGGCAACGGCCCCAGAGATCAGTGAGATGCAGGGTCCTGTTTTGCATCAGACCACAGGGCAGCCACACTGCATGTGCAGCCTGCTCCTCATGGCCCATGGCTTGGGTCAAAATCCTTGTGCAAGGCAGCAAAAGTAGCTGTTTGTGCCTCTGTTGGGACCTGCGGTGGTACCTCAACTCCAAAACCAGTTGAAGCCCAGATGGGATCCATTCTGAACTTACACCCTGCGACCAGCTGTGGTCTTAGAGGTGTGGAGCAACAGATCCTTCCGCAGATGGCTCCATACTGCCCTTCTCTTTGCAGCCACAACAGAGTTGTGGAGATGATCCAGGAGGTGATTTACTAGCACAAGGAGAGTCCCCTGCTTCATATAGATCAACCTGAACCCTCCTCCTCTAGCCTAGTTGTTTGCACAATTCATGTTGTTGGGTCTTTCTCCTGCCAGGGCTAAACTAGCCTGTCCTAAGCTCCAGCACTCAGCAACTTGCACCCTTCAGAACAGCTCAAGTTTCTATGCACATGCTTTATGGGGAAGAGCTGGGCCCAGGCAAGCACAGATGGACTCCAGACTTATGGAAAGTACCTTTCAAACCAACCCTGTTTAGGTTTACAGCCTAAGCCAGGAAATAAATAAATAAAGATGGGAGGTCTGCCCATTTTTTTAACTCTGACACATTTAATTGCATTGACTATCAGAGCCCAGGTCAGCCTCTCCATTGGAAATACCCCAGAAAGGCTTGGATTTTGCAGAGGTTTCCCAAAATTCTTCATCTGGGAAGATGACGCTTTCCATCTTTATCCAGAAACAATCTCAGCATTTCTCTGTTATCTCGCACAGGACAGAGCCCGCGGTGGCCGTTCAGGCCACCTCTAGTCTGGCCTGGCAGGTACAGATATCAAGGTCACTTTCCCTGTGTTGCATGGCTTGGTCAAGGCAGGGGAGGATGCAGTCTGAATATTTTTTAACTCCCCAAATCAGAAATTCAATGAGTTTAGCAGAGGGAAGCCTGAGCTCTGCCCCACATTATAGAATCATAGAATCACCAGGTTGGAAGAGACCCACAGGATCATCGAGTCCAACCATTCCTATCAAACACTAACCCATGTCCCTCAGCACCTCGTCCACCCGTCCCTTAAACCCCTCCAGGGAAGGCGAGTCAACCACCTCCCTGGGCAGCCTGTTCCAGTGCCTCACAACCCTTCCTATGAAGAGTTTTTAACTTATGTTGAGCCTGACATCCAGACAGCTCATGGAGCACGACAGCAGCAGCCACAGCACCAGAACTGGCAAAACCTTCTGTGCTTAAATGTGACTGCATGGAGGGAAACTACAGCTGAGCTACATTGTGTAATGTTCATGCTGCTGCCTCCCGTCAAAGTTCTTGTGCCACATTTTTCTTCCTGCCTTGTAGCTTTTCAACTCTGCTGCATCTCTTTGAAACCGTCGGCTTGCAGAGCTGCAGGGTTAAACGCAGGGGCTGAAATGCTGTGGACCTCTTCGGTGGCTGAAGGGCCACCAGCATAACCTCTGCTCCCAAAATCCTCTCTCTGCTCCGAAGCAGTGGTCTGTAGGTTTAACTCAAAGCATCATCCGCATGTGCAACCAAACACATCTTCCTTACGCTCTTAGCTGTGCCTGCGAGGTTTTAGCTGTGACAGATCTGCAGGTGCAAGAAGTGACAAGAGATGGGGAGTGGAAACTGCTCTGTCTTTAGGGCACCATTGTAGTTTTCAGCTGTGCATCCAACCATCAATCTCTGCAGGTGAGCAGAGATCGTTGCTGAGCATCTATTTTTCTCCTTCTTAACTTGTACAGCGCAGGAAGTAAATAAACACGCATACTTTTAAAATATTTGTCAGGTAATGGTGGTAAAAATGAGTTTGCATATTGCGGGGCCGAGATCTGCTTTGCGTTGCACGTGGGAGTTCGTTGAAATCTGTGGGGTCTCAAGGGTATAACTGATGGCAAACTGGAGCCCTGGCTTTAAGTGTTTTGTGTCTTGCGTCTTGCTGTCTCAGCTTCTGGCACAGGGGAATGGTCGCCTGCACCTCCTGTCATTAGTAATAGTCTTACCCTCCTGCTCGTGGGTGTTGCGGGGCTGAGCGCTCCCTTGCTCACATCAGAAAAGGAATCACCCAGGATTTTCCAGTATTTCCAGTACTGAAAGGGGCTCTTTCAATACTGGGGAGGGGCTCTGGATCAGGGAGGGCAGGGATGGGATAAGGGGAACAGTTTTCAGCTGCAAGAGGGGAGATTGAGATGAGACCTTAGGAAGAAATGTTCTCCTGTGAGAGTGGTGAGGCCCTGGCACAGGTTGCCCAGAGCAGTGGTGGCTGCCCCATCCCTGGAGGGGTTCAAGGGCAGGTTGGATGGGGCTTGGAGCCCCTGATCCAGTGGGAGGTGTCCCTGCCCATGGCAGAGGAGTTGGGACTGGATGATCTTCGAGATCCCTTCTCAGACAATTCCATGATTCTATGATTATGATGTCTGTAACTGCAAAAGGTAGGAGTCTGGTCTCTGTCTTGCAGCATCTCCTAATCCCACCTAGTAGGAGAGATTGGGTTCAGAAGTATGAATGCACAGCTCCTGGTTTACAGTTCATTAGCTAATTAGGATCAACAGTAACCTCCAGCAGCGTATGCTTGAAAATGAAAAATCTACACCTTCCATGGATATCAAATTTGTATACAGAGCTAAGTAAAGTCCCAACCAGAGTAGGAGCTTCCAGGGCATGTAGTTCATGTTTCTGGTGCCTCTGGTTGATGTGTTCACAGTAATAGCTGACCCCTCTAGTGCCATCTCCCTGATAACTGCCCCTCCTTGGCTCAGAGATGATAATCAGGGATGGATTTTGCTCTGTGACTCTGCCTGGACACTGGCTCAGTGCCCTGCCCTTTTTACCCACTGCCCCCCTCAGCTTGGGCTGGGGAGGTAAGTCTGAGGCTTTGTGCTCTGAGCACCTCTCACCCTCTTCAAATGCTCCTTTTGGTCCTACTTTCGTGCCAGCCTGCATCTTGCAGCAGCTGAAGCAATGCCTCTCTACCTCGTGTAGGTTCTCTTGTGTCCATACACAGCTTCCTATGTGAGTTGATTACCTGCTTAACCTGCAATTTTGATTGCCATCCGCTTTTTTTCCCCCACCTTGCTCCCCTTAGTCCTCTCTGTATGTCTGTCGGGATATGAGACTGCAATACCATAGGGCAACCTCTGCCTCTTGCCTGGGTGTTAAATACAGTGTCAGGGCTTTACTGAAGCGCTATCGCTCATTCTCTACCCATACAGTTGTTTCTTACTCTTTTTGAGGGCAGCTGCATTCTGAGAAACCCAGGCCTGGAGACAGAGGCACGGAAGGTCCTTTTGCTTATCTCTGACCTTTCTGGCATCGATGTGAATTGCAGGGTGGCCTCTGGAGCCCAGATAATGCAAAAGCTGGGATGCATGATTAGGCATGGAGGCATCTGCAAAGGTCTGGTAAAGAGGTGACAGAGAAATAAAAGGAAGCGTCCTCTGCAAAGGGTGGTGAAAAGCTGGGGTGGAGGGGACGTGGGTGAGGTGATGGGGCACTACCCTGCTCTGGGGAGCAGAAGGGGCTTTGCTTTTTGTTTAGCCTAGAGAAGAGGAGGCTGAGAGGAGACCTCATTGCTCTCTACAACTACGTGAAAGGAGGTTGTAGAGAGGAGGGAGCTGGGCTCTTCTCCCAAGGGACAGGGGACAGGACGAGAGGGCATGGCCTCAAGCTCCACCAAGGGAGATTTAGGCTAGAGATTAGGAGAAAGTTTTTCACAGAAAGTGTCATTGGGCATTGGAATAGGCTGCCCAGGGAGGTGGTTGATTCACCTTCCCTGGAGGTGTTTCAGGGACGGGTAGATGAGGTGCTAAGGGACATGGTTTAGTGTTTGATAGGAATGGTTGGACTCAATGATCCAATGGGTCTCTTCCAACCTGGTTGTTCTATGATTCTATGATTCAAAGAGTTCAGGGGATGCTTGGAGGAGCCTTGGGAAGCTTCTTGCTGATGAGGGGTGTAACAAAGTGGAGACTGGAGATGAATCTGTCGCTGAGCAGCGCCCTGCTCTGTGCCAAACTCAGCCTCGCGGTGCCAGCTATGGGCAGCGCTGGTAGCCCACTTCTCGTGCTCTACCTGTGCTGGAGCTGGCTGAAACTCCCCAGGGCAAACGTTGGAAGAAAACACTGGTTTTTTCTTTATGTGTTTGGAATTCTATTAGGATGAGAGAAAGTGTGGCCCTGCTGCCTTAGCTGTAGCCACCCCTTTGGGCATAAACTGCAAATCGTGGCCAAAAGGAAGCAAATCTTGGACTTGAGCATTGTCCACCCACATCCAAGGTCATGCTGCGGTGTGTAAGAGCTTTCCAGACACTATTACCATGAGCAGCAAGGCCAGGCACAGCTGGTTTCCAGCAAAATTGAAGCTCTTCTGTGGAAAGGGAGGACAGACACACGCAGCAGGGTTGCGTATGGCTTGTTTCTTTAGAAAACAAGGCTAGAAGTGCTGAAAGGTTTTGGGTTCATCCCGATGCAGAACAGGAAGATTTTTGTGGGATGGGAAAAATGTTTCCTGCCCAGCTCCGCAGCGCAGAGAGATCCACTGCGGTAAAGCCTGAGCTGCAGCACTGGAGCCTGGACAGACAGAGAGCACCACAGGGTGTGTTTATGTCCAGCAGCCTCAGTAAAAATTCCCCTTCGCGGTGTCACAAACAAATCCTTCTCCTTCCATTCCACAAAGTACAAGCAGTACAGCGTGACCTGGAGGTAAACTGGGATGAACCGCGCAGAATATAACACATGGACAGATCTATTTTCAAGTCGAAAAGTCTTTCCCAGCATCTTTGGAGAAAAAAAAACATCCTCTGAAGCGTCTTGTTTTGCTGAGGCTCCTCTCCCTCATACGCGTGCCATCGCATCCCCGGTACCCAGGCTGCAGCCCCACCCTTCCAGACGAGGAGCTGCACTTTCAGAGCCGAGTCCCAGGGTGACTCGGGGCCAGCCAGGGTGTAGCTTGCGATGGTTATCTTTGTGGGCCCTCGAGAACATTATGATTGGCTTTTTCCCCAGGTTATCATCCCCCCTCCACGTTTAGGCTCTAGTGACCCAGCTCTGATTTCCTTTGTTAATTAATTGCACTGGTCTCTGTGTTTCATATAGAGAGGAGCATTTCCTTTATTACAGCCATTGCTTCTGTGGCAGATCCACCCACTCCCCAGAACATCTGCCAACCCTGGTAACCACCCGGACTCAGGAGATGTAGCTCTGGTCCACACTTCGCCAGCATAAATAGCTCCTGAGCTGGAGGGGCAAATCATAGAATAATAGAATCATGTGGGTTGGAAAGGACCTTAAAGATCACCCAATTCCAACCCCCTGCCATGGGCAGGGACACCTCTCACTGGATCCAAGCCCCATCCAACCTGGCCTTGAACACCTCCAGGGATGGGGCAGCCACCCCTGCTCTGGGCAACCTGTTCCAGGGCCTCACCATTCGCATAGTGAAGAAATTCTTCCTTATGTCTAGTCTAAATCTGCCCCTCTCCAGTTTATCCTCATTGCCCCTTGTCCCGTCACTCCAAGCCTTTGTGGACAGCCCCTCCTCAGCTTTCTTGTAGCCCCTTCAGGTACTAGAAGGTTGCTCTAAGGTCTCCACGGAGCCTTCTCGTCTCCAGGCTGAACAATCCCAACTCTCCTCAGCCTGTCCTCATACGGGAGGTGCTCCATTCCTCAGATCATCTTTGTAGCCTCCTCTGGACCCATTCCAACAGCTCCATCTCCTTCCTATGTTGAGGATCCCAGAGCTGAACACAATACCCGAGATGAGATCTCAGTGCAGAAGCCTATCTGATCCTGAGACAAAGCTGCCCTACATCTCTCCCGGGCACAGCTTTCATATCTCATCCTTAATCTGGCAGAAGTTAACTGGGTCAGAAGCATCAGGCAGGGAGGAGAGCGGGACAACCCCTTTGGCAGCAGCATGGGCTTCCACAGTTTCACCCAGGAAACCAGATCCCAGATTGTCCTCACTCTCCCTGTGGAGTTGGTTTCTCATGCGGCTCTTTCGTCCACCTTATCTAGCAAGGTTGGCACCTCCTCAGCCTCTCCTGGTGTGCATCAGGGCCCAAAGGCCCCAGATTTTGGGGTGAGAGTGTTTTTATACCCATTATAAAGCAATAATAGCTGCTGGTTCCCAAGTCCTGGAGCTTGTACCACTCCAGGCAGGCATGTGACTTCCAAGTACATTCTGGGAGTTGTCGCTACAGAAGCTAGAATTTGGCTATTAAAGTATCTAAATCCTGGCCGAAGCTGATTAATTTACAGCAAGTTAATTATGAGGCCCCTCTGCAAGATTTCAATCCAGTCATTCTATTGCACGATGTCATTTTCAGGGAGAATTAAATCCTTTGCTTATGTCTTTACAGAGTTAAAGGACGTAATCTTGTAGTATCTTTCACCGGGGAGTTTTCTACCATCTTGAGGCTCTTTATCACCACTAATAAATGAAAATCATTAATGATTAATCACTTAAATATGAATGGAGTAGGTTTAGTGCCAGGTAAGCACAGAATAAATGCATTTACTGGAGTTCCACTCGCACACCTTGACTCTGGGGTATCTGGCAGCAGTTCTGCTGAATTCAGTGGCCACTTCCACACTTCCATGATCTCCCTTGGCAGAGGGGAAACTGAGGCAGGGAGCAGCGATGTGGTCTGCCCAGGCCACCAAGCCAAAGCGGAAATAAATCCCCAAGCCCTGACAATTCCTGGCTCTTTCCAATACGTACTTTTTCTTTTCAGTGTGAACATTTATTACATTTTTTTTTATTGCACCTCATATCTGGCTGAAGGGAACAGTGCACCTCCTTCCCTCTGGGAAACCTATGATCCTGGAGGATAGAAACTGCTGTGCTGGTGAAACCTAAGGCTCATTTAACAGTCTCCTCTTCGAGAGGAATCATAGAATCATAGAACAACCAGGTTGGAAGAGACCCATTGGATCATGGAGTCCAACCGAAGAGACTCAGAGGAAGACAGAAGAGCTCTGCACAAGCAGACAAGGGATAACTTGCAAGAGCTGTTGACTCTGACGCATGTGCTTTAGCGTCTCCTCTCATGCATTTTTAGAATACAAGATAGTCTTGATAATCAGCGAATATCCAAGCACTTTCTGGCTTGTAATCACAAGCAGTTGGCATTGTAGGCTCCAAAGGAAGTGGCAGGAGCCAGGACTGGCTGTTAGCTGTCAAACCCCGAAAGGTCACGCTTAGGTTGGTGCACTGAGAAGAACGAGGTAGGAGTGCTGCTGCAAATGGAAAACATTTCCATGCACTGCACTGTTGTCTCTAGGAAACCTTTCAAGCACTCCCAGGCCCAGCAGTTTGCTCAGAAGACCCAGATCTCATTCCTTTCACTCTGGTTGCCAGCAGAAAGGCATTTTTTTTTTTCCCAAGTAGAATCTGCTCCTGGCTCCACTGAAGCTGGTCACAGCTTTTGTTCAAAAATTAAGCCCTTCCGTATTCAGCTTTGCTTTATGCACTAACACATCGCCTGATCCCTGCCGGGGTAGGAGGGAGCTCCCACTAACCCTGCGTGTATGCAAGGAGACCCTGCGTGTATGCGAGGAGACCAACCGGGTCCCCCGAGTGACCAAACAGCTGCATCTTGAACCAGGCAGCCAAGTAGTAACTGCAAACCTGCATACGACTCTTCTGCCCTGGAGCGTGACCACAGGAAAGGGGCTCCGTCCGAAATAGCAGCTGATGCATTGATGCCCTCCAGCAGCTCCAGGCGAGCCAGCGGAGTTCACCAGGGGACCTCAAGCCTTGGCAGGGGGGTGGAACCCACTCCCAGGGTCTCCATGTTGCTTGTGGATTTGTTGGGCGCAGCCAGTGTGGAGGAAACCTTCCCACATAGATGTTGAAGAAGGGTTCTCGCCTTCTCTTCTTTCAAGCCTCAGAGTGCAACCCTAGCATCTCCCGAGAGGCTGTTCCCATCTTCAGGCAGGGAGGAAAATCCTCTTTCAGTAGCTGTTTCCTCGGAGGGACTCTCAGGACCAGGAGTAACTCCAGTTTCCTTGGCTAAAGCCTTTGAATTACAGAGCAAATGGCATCTTGGCTTGGATCAGAAACGGTGTGATCAGCAGGGCCAGGGAGGTGATTCTCCCTCTGGACTCTGTGCTGGTGAGACTGCTCCTCGAATCCTGTGTTCAGTTCTGGGCCCCTCACCACAAGAAGGATGTTGAGGCTCTGGAGCGAGTCTAGAGAAGAACAACAAAGCTGGTGAAGGGGATGGAGAACAGGCCTTACAGGAGGGGTTTAAGGGACGGGCGGACAAGGCACTGAGGGACATGGTTTAGTATGTGATAGGAATGGTTGGACTTGATGATCCAGTGGGTCTTTACCAGCCTGGTGATTCTATGATTCTATAATTTAAGTAGCAGTGAGGTCTAACTATCATCTCCCATCTCCTCCAATTTTGTTACATCCCCCAAGGGCCTCCTGTTCTTTCCTCCTCTGTAGCTGTTAAGAGTTTATTCTTTTCTGGCAAGGCAAAGGCAAGAACCCAGCTGACCTGGAGTCTTTTGGTAACTCAGCTGCAAACCGACTGCACTTCCAGCCTCGGTGAGCTCAAGACAGGAGCTGAACTCATCAGCCAGCGCTGCCCAGGAATTAGCTGCTGTGCTGCGTGTTTGACTCTCTTCCGAGTTTCCAGAACATTATCAAAAAGCTGGCTCGGCCAGTCCCCCTGTCTTAACACTCATGTTTTGCACTGCAAGGTCTGTCAGCTGCCAAACAGGCCAAGACAGTGGTACCCGTTCAGTGCAGCCCATAACCGAGAGGCCAGATCCTCCAAAAAATGATGGCAAAGTTGCTTCAGAGCCCACTGGCCCCGGCAAAGATTCCCAGGCAGCTGCTTTAAAGGGGACAGGGAGTCTTTTGCAGCTTCTGTTCAAACACCCATTACATCCATGACCACAGGATTACACCTTTAAATCAAACAGATCTTGCCTCTGTGAAATCTTCATCATAGGCATGGAAGGGGAGGGGACAGGCTTCTAAAGCAGCTCAGTTTTCACTCAGAATAATCCAGACCCTGCTTCTTCCACCACTGCCTTGAGAACAAGAAGATTTGCTGGCTGCTGAGTGCCTTTGAAAATTCAGCCCTTGATCTAGCTTTCTTTTTTTTTTTTCTCTCCTTGTCCTCTCTTTTCTCTCCCTTTCTGGCTCTCTAAGCATGAATGCATCTTCCCAGTTTCTGTCTCAGCCTGGGCTGAGAAGTCAAAATCTCCTGCCAATTTGACTGCAAGAAGCCCCTGGAGCTCAGGTGGGAGGAGAAACCAGTCACTCTACTTTCCATCATGTGCACCGCTCGGAGCTCAGCCTGGGAGATGAAAGTTCCTTGGCTAAATCTGAGCGGCCGTCTCCTCCTGTCACCTTGCCAGCTGAGCCTCACATTTGTCACAGAATGAGCAGAGCAATGCAGTTTGTCTCCCTCGCTTTGCCCAATTCTCCTCAGGCTTCTTCTACCTGTTGTTTGCAGCTCTCCACCCATTCAATTCTCCCCTGCCTGCCCTGGGTGGCAGAGGTGTATCTCTCCTTTTTCTCTCCCCCGGGTCACATTAGCAAGTTCAGCTTGGCCAGGGCACCAGGCTGGTTGGAGACACAGAAGGAAAATCCAAAGGAGAGACTCCAGAGATCTCTCTTGCAAAGTCACGCTGGCAGAACAAAGGCAGGGGCATTCCAGGTCAAGGAACAGCAAAGCAAACGCCGCTGCACCTGCTGGGCCGTGATGACCCGTGTGTCCTTGTCCGCACATTCCCCGTGTGTTTGTCTGTTACATGCTCCCGATTCCCTCAGAGGCTTTTATCAGACTTTTCATCATTTGATAAGGAATGGTTGGACTAGAAGATCCGATGGGTCCCTTCCAACCTGGTTGTTCTATGATTCTATGATTCTATTCTACGATCAGACAAGGACCACGTCTCCCTGGAGAGATGACATCCCCTGGCACTGCTTGAAACTCTCTGCCCTGCCCCTGTGCCAGCCATTTATCTCTAACACCTGACGGGTCCAAGCCAGCATCTCCAGTTCCAGCAACTCCAGCTGCTTCTAAAGCTGCTGGGCCAGCATCCTCGAGCTGCTCACAATGGGCTTTGGCTCAAACACATGAGGAAGGAGGGGACGTTTTTATGGTAATGACAGTTCCTAGCAGGCCTGGCAAGCCCTGCACTCCTTGCTGCCTGGCCCAAGCCGTGCAGATAATCAGTGGCCCGACGGTGGGGCTGCTCAGCACTTCTGCACTTATCATTGCTCTGAGCCTGGATGGGGACTGGCAAGGTGGCCGTGCAGCAGGGAGTCTCCCCCACCAAAGAGGTGAAGAAGAGCCAACGACAGTTGCAAGGTCCCCGTGTTCACTGGGCTGTGGAAAATCACCCAGGGAGGATTTGCAGTCTCCTAGGCGCTGCCATAGAATAGAATCATAGGCTTGGAAGGGACCTTAAGGATCATGCAGTCCATCTCTCTGCAATGGGCAGGGACACCTCCCACTGGATCAGGGGCTCCAAGACCCATCCAACCTGCCCTTGAGCCCCTCCAGGGATGGGGCAGCCACCACTGCTCTGGGCAACCTGTTCCAGGGCCTCCTCACCCTCACAGCGAAACATTTCTTCCAAAGATGTCATCTCAATCTCCCCTCTTGCAGCTGTAAACCATTCCCCCTCATCTTATTCCTGCATTCCCTGATCCTCCTCATCTTTCCTGGAGCCCCTTCCAGTACTGGAATTTGCTCTAAGGTCTCTGCAGAGCCTTCTCTCCACCCCATCATCTTTTCTCCTTCTCCAGCTGCTGATGTTCCAAATAATGGTAGAAAGAACAGGTTCTTCAGCGTGCACCAGATGCTATGGATTCATCCCTGTGTCAGCAGCCACCCAGGGTAGAGCACATCCAGCTGGATTTCGGGTCCTCCACCCCTGCAAGAAGTCTATTCCAGCTGTTCCAGCCCCTAATGCCTGCAGCAAGCTGCTCACTGTCCAGACGTTAATGCTTGTTTTGAGGACATGGTCTGCCAGCTCACCTTATAAATAATGCTGAAGAGCTACAAAAATAAACCCAGAAGCACTCATGCCTGATTGCAGGGAGCTCTTTTGTTTGTCAGTTCGCAGTGGGAAGGAAGTTTGTATTTTGATTGCCTCAGACAGTATCCTGGTAGGAGGCTGCCTGTGGTGTTGCACTGCAGATCTGATTCCCTTCTGCTCCAGCTTTCGAGGTCAAATGCGAACAGCAGAGTTTCTGCTCACACGCACAGTGCCAGCGCGTACACCAGGCATTTGCCTTTGGCAGCAACTCTAGTTGGGGTGGCTGAAGCCTGGCTCTCTGCTAGGACTAGCTGAGTAGGACATAGAACAACCAGGTTGGAAGAGACCCATCGGATCATCGACTCCAACCATTCCTATCAATCACTAACCCATGTCCCTCAGCACCTCGTCCACCCATCCCTGAAACACCTCCAGGGAAGGTGAATCAACCACCTCCCTGGGCAGCCTCTGACACTGCCCAATGACCTTTTCCGTGAAAAATCTTTTCCAAATGTTCAGCTTGAACCTCCCCTGGTGGAGCTTGAGGCCATTCCCTCTCGTCCTGTCCCTTGGGAGAAGAGCCCAGCTCCCTCCTCTCCACAACCTCCTTTCAGGTACTTGTAGAGAGTAATGAGGTCTCCTCTCAGCCTCCTCTTCTCCAGGCTAAACACCCCCAGCTCTCTCAGCCGTTCCTCATAAGGCCTGTAAACCACTCCAGCTTAGGATGTCTCAGGAAGAGTCTTTTTCACCGCTAAGATCCTAGGAGAGGGCAAGGTGGACAGGCAGGAGCAGCAACTCCTATGGTGTAAAGCTCTGAGCAAACACAAAGCAGGAGTGTTGGAAGAAATGGTTAATATGGGAGGAACCACTGCACCAAGGATGTGGCTAAATGCAGTGGGAACACTGCTTGCCCAGGGATGTGTCTGCATTCACAGAGCATCTCATTAAGTGTGTTGTTAATGTCAGTAATTATTGATGACATGAATGGAGAAGCCTACGCAGATAACATCCAACTACCAGAACGGTTGGGAGAACCATAGAATAAGTTAGGGTTGGAAGGGACCTCAAAGATCATCTCATTCCAACCCCTAAAGAAATGCAGACGTATTTTATTATGGATATTAGCATTGCAGAGAATTGGCTCTCTGTGCATCTGTCGGAATATACAGAGGCTGTGACAACCACAGTGACATTTGTGCCTGCAGGGAAATATGTTCTGAGAGCACGGTCTGATACTCGGAGGAGGAGAATTGTCTTTGAAGCTGCAGGGTTTCCAAGTGGTGGCTGCGCTTTGTGTGGATTGCATTTTATTTCCATTTATTACTCAGGGCTGTGACGCTCCCCTTTACCTGTGCTTAATCACTGTGATTTTTTTGGTCCTTACAAATTTCCTTCCTTGGCTCTGCAGCTTGAACTGGAGGGAGGAGCGTCCTTCTCTGCCTTGATGGGGAAGGACACCCAAGCCTTGCACGCGTTGGGCTTCATGGGGTCAGGTGGTGGGCTTTGGGATGGTCCCTGGGGTGTTGGAGAGGAGGTTGTGCCATGCCCAGCCACAGCGAGAGCGGCTCAGCTCGGGGGCCGCTGGCTGTGCAGTCACGCCGGCTGACGTGGGGTTGGTACAAGATGTTTCCTTTCAGTTACACCAAGGGTGAGTCGAGCACAGCCAGCGAGCTCAGGGGAAAGGCTTCTCGCCTGCAAGATCTGCCTCTAGTTCAAAGCCCTTTGCAGCATATGCTCAGCCCGTGCTGGAAGGTGAGAGCGACCCAGGTGCACCACAAGTGGGGGAAGGCAATGGGGCATCAACCATTTGCTTTCTAACCCTAAAAAATGCGCAGACTAGCACAGACTTGGCTGATCTGATGAGATTCCTGCCTGGCCTGTTGCTCACACCTTGGTGTCCCACAGTTTTACCACTTCAGCGCTGGTGGCACACCCGCTCCAAGCCCACCCTCCGTCCTCTCGATGATCCAATGGGTCTCTTCCAACCTGGTTGTTCTATGATTCTGTGATTCTCTCCTGATGGGATCCCCTCTGCCCTGTAACAGGAATGATCCTTCTAGAATCATAGAATAGTTTGGGTTGGAATGGACCTTAAAAAACATCCAGTTCCAACCCTCTGCCATGGGCAGGGACACTTCCCATTGGATCAAGAGCTCCCAGCCCCATCCAACCTGCCCTTGAGCCCCTCCAGGGATGGGGCAGCCACCTCTGCTCTGGGCAACTTGTTTCAGGGCCTCCTCACCCTCACGGTCCAGATACCTGCCCAGGATCCATCTTAAGGTTCTTAATCTTAAGATCCTTTCTCCAGTAAAGTCATGGCAAATTCCCTTTCTATCTGCGCTGCCGAGAAACCCTGAGCCAGCTCCGACTCGCCGACTGGCAGTTTGTGTTGGCAAACAGGCACTAGGCAATGGGTTTGCCACATCAAATGCAAAACCCCATACAGGCAAGAGTTCTTAGAAAAACCCAAACGCATCTGATCGACCGAGCAGGGCGCGCGAGACGGAGGCGACGAGAACAGGGCAGGAAAAGGCAGGAAGGATGGACAAAGGGAAGGGTGTTGTAAAAAAGGAGGTGTTCTATATGTAAAATTTCAAGGCAGTATTTTTGAACAATTTGCATAATTGGCGACCACAGTTAATCCCCTGAAATGGCCTAAATATATCACCACCGGGGGCTTTCCAAGCCCAGTTTGCTTTCTGAAATCGATGGGTTTCAGCTTTGCAATCTTTTTTTTTTTTTTCCCTCTGGCCTTTCTTTCTGTCTTTACCAGCTGAATTTGGCTGGTTTCTGAAATGCCTGCTTTGGGAGCGAAACGGAACATTCACCTGGGGATGGCTCACCACGGTACAAGTCTGAGTCAATGAAAATGTGATTTAATTTTAGTTTTAATTAGGAAAAGGGAACTAGGGCAGAAACCAGCTGCTCAGATGACAGATGAGGACAAACTCGCCCTGATGCTTTTTGTAAAAAGTCAGGTGAAACTACCTTTCAATCTCTGCTGGCCCAAATTTTCAGCTGAGGCCAACAGAGCTGGCTCCACTGGAGTCAAATCTGGCCCAGCTGCTCCGAAATGGAGACGCTCCAAAGTCATAGCCACTCCTGGAATTTTTCTCCTAAACGATTTGCCAAAAGCCATAATTAATTGCTTGTTTATCTCTCGTCATCCATTCATTCCGCTTCCCAATCACTTCTCTGTTTTGTTCTGGAATCCACTTATGTGAAGGGCTTCTTACATCCAGCTGTTTCTCTCCTGGTGAAGGGACTCATATTATTGGATTGACACATATCCCATGCTTAGATACAGAAAACATGGATATCACGTAAACCCAGACAGTTTCAGCCGTCACACTGTTGTTTAAACAGACAATTGGTCCAAACTGTACCAAAACACAGAGGTTTTTTCACACAGAGGGTCATTGGGCATTGGAACAGGCTGCCCAGGGAGGTGGTTGATTCACCTTCCCTGGAGGGGTTTAAGGGACAGGTAGATGAGGTCCTGAGGGACGTGGTTTAGTGTTTGATAGGAATGGTTGGGCTCGATGATCCAATGGATCTCTTCTAACCTGGTTGTTCTATGATTCTATGATTCTATGAAAAGCTGCTCTAATAAGGGGATTTAAGTCAAGGAAAAAGCTATATTTTGACCTTTGAAGCCTAAAGTCATGGAATCATTAAAGTTGGAAAAGCCCTCTAAGCCCATCCAGTCCAACCATCAGCCCAACCCCACTGTGCCTGCTGAGCTATGGCCCAAAGCTCTTCATCTACGTGCTTTTTGAACCCCTCCAGGGATGGAGACTCCCCCACTGCCCTGGGCAGCCTCTTCAGGGGCTTCACCAGTAAAGAAATTGCTCCAAATAACCAATCTAAACCTCCGTTGGCTTAACTTGAGGCCATTTCCTCTCATGTTATCACTTGTTACTTGGGAGAAGAGCATCAAGCTTTCCTCTGCGTCACCCTCATGTATTTCATTACTTGAAATGTCCAAGCGTTGCTGAGATTCAGGATTCAGATGATATCACTCTGAACTAATTAGTTGTACTCAAAAGCCTGACCAAGTCAGAGGAAAGGGAATGCAGTGGTTGCCAGTAATGGGAAAGATATTAGGAAACACATCCCCTGGGTCAAATGTTTAACTTGTACTCAACCAAACTTCCCTTCAATTCAGCCAAAGCAGGTTTTTTAAGTTAAGAATGAGTAAGAGATGAAAAGGAGACAGAGAGATGGCTACAGGGGGGAGACAGCAGTCTTGTGTTTAAGCGTGGGACCGAGACCAGGAAATCCTCGACTCTCCTGCCTGCTGGACCAGGGAATGACTGAATGCACAGCGAAGCTGTCTCAGCTCCCTGTGCCTGCAGGCTCCGATTCATGGGCACCAGAGCAAACATCTGCGCTGGGCTGACGTGCTGTGGCCCCGCAGCGACCTGCCCTGCTGCTGCCGTGGTGGGAGATGAGGCTGGGCAGCCCCCAGTCTGGTTTGTGAGCTCTGCTTTGTCTTCATCAGCAGTTTGAGTGCTGATGACGGAGCACAAACCAGGCCATCTCCTCCCAGAGCATCAGGCTGGGACACCAAACTGTCACAGGTCGCTCCGCTAGCCCTTGCTTGTCTTGTTCTTTCCTGCTGGGAATAGTTGCAACCTCTCTCTGTTTCAGGGAAAACTGGGTGTGAAATGCAACAGATGAGGATGGTTGAGGTGCTTGGAAATCTTTACAGGCCTTATGAGGAAGGGCTGAGAGAGCTGGAGGTGTTTAGCCTGGAGAAGAAGAGGCTGAGAGGAGACCTCGTTGCTCTCTCCAACTCCCTGAAAGGAGGTTGTGGAGAGGAAGGAGCTGGGCTCTTCTCCCAAGGGACAGGGGACAGGACGAGAGGGAATGGCCTCAAGCTCCACCAGGGGAGGGTCAGGCTGAACATTAGGAAAAGATTTTTCACAGAAAGGGTCATTGGGCACTGGCAGAGGGAGGGAGTTCAGTCACCTTCCCTGGAGGGGTTTAAGCGACAGGTGGACAAGGTGCTGAGGGACATGGGTTAGTGATTGATGGGAATGGTTGGACTCAGTGATCCAGTGGGTCTCTTCCAACCTGGTGATTCTATGATTCTATGATTCTTCAAACCAGAAAGTATGAAACGCTGGCTTCGCTCTTTCTCATCCAAGCACAAAATGGTACCCGTTATTCATGTTATTTTGGGGATTTCCTACAGCAAATGATATAGATATTTGCTCATTGGATTTGGTTTTCAAGTCCTTTGTGTGTGTTAAGCAGTTTCGTTTTGATGTCTCTGATGACACTGTACTTGCAGTATGACCGAGGAAGGAGACAACTTCACTCTTGGTAGATCAAAATTGGACAGGAGGTAGATACAAAACATAAAACGTAGAAACTGTTGCAAAAAAGATGCTGGTCCTGTTGTGAAGAGGAGGGAGCTGGCCTCTTCTCCCAAGTGACGGGGGACAGGACAAGAGGGAATGGCCTCAAGCTCCACCAGGGGAGGTTTAGGCTGAACATTAGGAAAAAAAATTTCATGGAAAGGGTGATTGGGCAGTGGCAGAGGCTGCCCAGGGAGGTGGTTGATTCACCTTCCCTGGAGGGGTTTAAGGGATGGGTGGACGAGGTGCTGAGGGACATGGGCTAGTGATTGATGGGAATGGTTGGACTCGATGATCCGGTGGGTCTCTTCCAACCTGGTGATTCTATGATTCTATGATTCTATGATTCAGGGCCAGCCCCACTGCTAAGACTTATGGACATGCCCCTATTGAGTGGCCATCCCAATAAATGACATTAGCCTCGATCCAAGCCCACGTGTGACACCAGCTGCCTGTAGGAATCAAACCTGCACCTCCATTGCCCCTTTAAAAGCTCCAGCCACTGGCCACTCTTTTTAATTCATCATCAACATACCAACAAAATGAGCCCCCTTTATGATTCAGCAAAGAATAACATCGCTGGGTCGGGATGCTGGGAGTCTGGAGGCCATCAGGTTTTCAGTTTTTACTCTAAAGGAATTTCCTTTTTTAATATCGCCGTGTGCTCTCTTGCCAAAGCCAGGAAGCTGACTATCTATGGGCAGCAGTGACCAAAATTTGGTTTTCCTGGAATGTTCCCTTTTCCCTCCGCACACCCACACAATGGGCTCTTTAGGATGCCTGCAGCCTGTAATTTGCCTTCTTTGCCTGATAATGCGGCTTGCAGAGGCATCACTTTTGCCAAGTCATCATCTGGAAGGAGCACTTACTTATGCAACAGGCTGCGTTCCCCTCCTCCGTGTCCCATAGCCCACGGTTGCCACCGAGCCCGGATCCAGGCTGTGTCAGAACCACCAGGCAGACACTGGCAAACAGGAGAAAGCCCATAAAGTCTGGGAAAAAAGCCCAAAACTTTCAATTTCAAAAGGCACAACCCAGAAACCAGAAGGACCAGTGCTGTGGTTTCCCTTTGCCCAGCTAAAGAAAATAGCTGCTGCCTATTTTTACTGAAAATATGGGATATGGAGCCTTCCCCTTCCCCAGCACAAATGGGAGAGAGATGCTGCTCACAATGAGAGTCGGGGAGGGGAGCAGGAGGGGTCATCCTGGATTAAAACCAGCTGACTGGTCCACAGAAACCTCTCCCGTGGATTCCTCAAATATTTCTCACCCATACCACTGAAGATTTATTCCTTAGGTGAAAAAAAGTTAGTTGGGAAAGGGATTTGGGAATCTCAGCTCACCTACATCAATTCCTCTTTTTCATTTGAATGCAGGGATGGGACCGATTGAATTCCCTCTTCCTTTCCTTTCTCCAATCCCGCATCTCCATGCTGGCTGGTGTTCTGGGGGCATCCAGCACACCAAATCCACGGCATGAGGTTTAACACGGCCAAATGCCGGGTCCTGCACTCGGGGCACAACAACCCTATGCAGAGCTACAGACTGGGAGAAGCCTGGCTGGAAAACTGCCTGGAGGAGAGGGACCTGGGGGGGTTGGTCAACAGCAACTGACGATGAGCCAGCAGTGTGCCCAGGTGGCCAAGAAGGCCAATGGCATCTTGCCTTGGATCAGAAATGGTGTGACCAGCAGAGCCAGGGAGGTGATTCTCCCTCTGGACTCAGCACTGGTGAGGCCGCTCCTTGAATCCTGTGTTCAGTTGTGGGCCCCTCACCACAAGAAGGATGTTGAGGCTCTGGAGAGAGTCCAGAGAAGAGCAATGAAGCTGGGGAAGGGGCTGGAGAACAGGCCCTATGAGGAGCGGCTGAGAGAGCTGGGGGTGTTTATCCTGGAGAAGAGGAGGCTGAGAGGAGACCTCATTACTCTCTACAACTACATGAAGGGAGGTTGTGGAGAGGAGGGAGCTGGGCTCTTCTCCCAAGGGACAGGGGACAGGACAAGAGGGAATGGCCTCAAGCTCCACCAGGGGAGATTTAGGCTGGAGATTAGGAGGAAGTTTTTCACAGGAAGGGTCATTGGGCATTGGAATAGGCTGCCCAGGGAGGGGGTTGATTCACCTTCCCTGGAGGGCTTGAAGGGACGGGTTGATGAGGTGCTGAGGGACATGGTATAGTGTTTGATAGGAATGGTTGGACTCAATGATCCGATGGGTCTCTTCCAACCTGGTTGTTCTATGATTCTATGATTCTATGATGGCATCATTGAAAATGTATCGTGTACCTTGCGGAAAATGAAATCCATCTGGACACATGTAGAAGGGGGATTCGGGCGTGTGAAATGTGTGTTATGTACGTGACCTCTGTGTTCACTGTTATGAGTATAATTCAGAACTTCTAACCCTCTATGTTTTTCATTTTCAACACACACACAAAAAAAGAAAAAACCCAACCAGGGAGAACAAAGACTTCAGTCTTGTTTTACTTACGCTTATTAACTTCGGATGTTTGTTCTTCATTAAAAGACTCTTTTTAGATGACTGAAAATACAAAAAAAAAAGGGACTAAATGTGTGAAAATGGCTCACACTGAAGTGACTTGTGTGGGGAGAGCAGTTATTGTGGCCAGTCCCTCCTTTAGTTCTTTGTTCCTTAGCCAAAAAATCCATACAAGTGTAAGAACCAACACAATTCCAGCAGGACTGACCAGAAATCTTCCAGCTGAGACTCCTTTGTATGACCCTAAATCCCAAAACTGCTTAATTTCTATAAATTCTATCACTGCATTTCATAGAATTATAGAACAACCAGGTTGGAAGAGACCCATCGGATCATCGAGTCCAACCATTCCTATCAAAAACTAAACCAAGTCCCTCAGGACCTCATCTACCTGTGCCTTAAACACCTCCAGGGAAGGTGAATCAACCCCCTCCCTGGGCAGCCTGTTCCACTGCCCAATTCCAATGTTTCCTTCTGAATATGAGCATCTTTATCCCCAGGACTGCGGCTACAGGTTATTGCTGCGAGTTGGATCTGGGCTTGTCTCCACGCGATTCCCTGTGCCGTGAAATGGAATATATCAAGTGTTACAGCATGGGAACTGCTGAGGTGCTTCAATTCAGAGGGCAGGGCAGAAGGAACGGGCAGGGAACAATGTAATCTAGCAGATGTCGGTGGTCTGGGACGCGTTTCCCACCTCTCATATTTATAAGTACAATAATTTAGTGACATTGCAGACCTGTCGCAGGGACACAGGAGCTTATAAAGGCAGGTCATAGAATCATAGAATCATAGAATCATAGAATCATAGAATCACCAGGTTGGGAGAGACCCATCGGATCATCGAGTCCAACCATTTCTATCAAACACTAAACCATGTCCCTCAGCACCTCCTCTACCTGTGCCTTAAACACCTCCAGGGAAGGTGAATCAATCACCTCCCTGGGCAGCCTATTCCAATGCCCAATGACCCTCTGTGTGAAAAACTTCCTCCTAATCTCCAGCCTAAATCTTCCCTGGTGGAGCTTGAGGCCATTCCCTCTCGTCCTGTCCCCTGTCCCTTGGGAAAAGAGCCCAGCTCCATCCTCTCTGCAACCTCCTTTCAGGTGCCCCCATCTGGGCACGTTGCCTTTGGGAACTTCCATTAAGAAGTGACCTCCTGAGTTCATTCTCTAACCTCAGTGAGGATCTTTTATCATAGAATCATAGAACCATAGAACCATAGAACAACCAGGTTGGAAGAGACCCATCAGATCATCGAGTCCAACCATTCCTATCAAACACTAAACCACGTCCCTCAGCACCTCATCTACCCAATTAATTTCCCAATTAAAGACAATCCATTCCCCCTCATGGTGAGCGAATCCCCTGGACATTCTGCGCTGTTTCCTGCCCCTTCCCCGTGGCAACAGCAAAGTGAAAGCTCCTCAGCTTGTGCAGCTAGTAACATTGAGAGCAACGTGGCTACAATTGTCTTCAACTTCCCACACCAGCAACCGGCTCCTGCCGGATCGCAGGTACCAGCAGAGAGCAAATCCTGCGCTGCGCAAGGGACAGTCCAAACTGACTGAAAAAGACCTTGAAATTCCTGGAGTGAGCAGCTGCCACCCCCCCCCCCCCCCCCACCCCGTACAATTTGCAAAGCTATTTCCAAACAATTGTTCATTATTCTGAAAAGCCAGCCAAGACTGACAGAGCCTTATCTCAGCAGCCACTGGGTGCTATCTTCCCACGGAGCTGCACCAGGGTGGCTTCTGGAAGACAGCAGGCTCCCTGCGGACTGGCTCCAAGTATGCACACAGCTGATTATTTTCATAGCCTTGAAGGACATCGGTCAGACAGACACACATAGAAGTAAACAGAATCATAGAATAGTTTGGGTTGGAAGGGACCTTAAAGATCACCCAGTTCCAACCCCCCCCCCCAGCCACGAGCGGGGACACCTCCCACTGGTGGCATGTCCTGGGTGAAGGGGCTGGAGAACAGGCCTTATGAGGAGCGTCTGAGAGAGCTGGGGGTGTTTTTATCCTGGAGAAGAGGAGGCTGAGAGGAGACCTCATTACTCTCTACAACTACCTAAAAGGAGGTTGTAGAGAGGAGGGAGCTGGGCTCTTCTCCCAAGGGACAGGGGACAGGACGAGAGGGAATGGCCTCAAGCTCCACCAGGGGAGATTTAGGCTGGAGATTAGGAGGAAGTTCTTCACACAGAGGGTGATTGGGCATTGGAACAGGCTGCCCAGGGAGGTGGTTGATTCACCTTCCCTGGAGCTGTTTAAGGCACAGGTCTTGAGGGACTTGGTTTAGTGTTTGATAGGAATGGTTGGACTTGATGATCCAATGGGTCTCTTCCAACCTGGTTGTTCTATGATTCTATGATAATGCCGCCCAAGGCCCCATCCAACCTGCCCTTGAACACTTCTGGGAACAGGGCAGCCACAGGTTCCCTGGGAACTAAATATGGATAAAAATCCCTCTTGGAAATGTGTCGGCTGTGTTGGCAGGAGGTTCCCTGTGTGCTGCAGGGCTGTCCCTCTGCAGCCTGGCTGGCCTGCAGCATGCGAGGGTCATTGGGCATTGGAATAGGCTGCCCAGGGAGGTGGTTGATTCCCCTTCCCTGGAGGTGTTTAAGGGACGGGTGGATGAGGTCTTGAGGGACTTGGTTTAGTGTTTGATGGGAATGGTTGGACTCGATGATCTGATGGGTCCCTTCCAACCTGGTTGTTCTGTGATTCTGTAACTTGGGCACAGAGGATCGGCCTTAGGGGGCAAAGAGGGAGCTGTGGGGAATTCGTGCAGCCACCGACAGCACCGGGGCGAGCGCTGGGACCTGCGAACCGCGGGTGTCCCCCTTCCTTTCCCCCCAACATGGCAGCAGCTTCCCGCGGCCGCTCCACGTGCTGCCCTCCCGCCGGCGCGCCCCTCGCCCCGCCCACCGAGGGGGCGTGGTTTACGACGCCCTCCCCTCAGCGGATTGGCTGGGAGCGGCCTTGGCCCTGCCCCCTGGCTTGCCGAGGCCACGCCCCCTAGAGCCGCGCCAGTTCCCGGCGTCCTGCGGCGGCTGCGGAGGAGCCGGCGGGGCGGCTGCTTCCCTCCCTCCCTCCGTCCCTCCTTCCCTCCCTGCCGCCGTGTTCCCTGCCCTTCCCGCGCCCATGGAGCTGCTGTGCATGGAAGCCGTGCCCCGCGTGCCCCGCGCCGGCCCCGACCCGCAGCTCCTCGGGGACCGCCGGGTGCTGCAGAACCTGCTGAGCCAGGAGGAGCGCTACAGCCCCCGCGCTTACTACTTCCAGTGCGTGCAGCAGGAGATCAAGCCCTACATGCGGAAAATGCTGGCTTTCTGGATGCTGGAGGTACGGGAAACCCTGCTTCCTCCTCTCCTGGGTTAGCTCCAGCTCCTTGCTCCCAGCTCCAGCTCCTTGCTGAGCTCCCGGTTCCATGCTCCCAGCTCCCGGTTCCTTGCTCCCAGCTCCTTGCTTCCATCTCCTTGCTGAGCTCCCAGTTCCTTGCTCCTAGCTTCTTGCTGAGCTCCCGGTTCCTTGCTCCCAGTTCCTTACCGAGCTCCCAGCTCCCGATTCCTTGCTCCCAGCTCCTTGCAGAGCTTCCAGTTCCTTGCTCCCAGCTCCTGGTTCCTTGCTCCCAGCTCCTGGTTCCTTGCTCCCAGCTCCTTGCTGAGCTCCCAGCTCCTTGCTCCCATCTCCTTGCTGAGCTCCCGGGTCCTTGCTCCCAGCTCCTTGCTGAGGTCCTAGCTCCCGGCTCCTTGCTCCCAGCAATTTGGTGAGCTTCCAGTTCCTTGCTCCCAGCTCCCGGCTTCTTACTCCCAGCTCCAGCTCGCAGTTCCTTGCTTCCAGCTCGCAGTTCCTTGCTTCCAGCTCGCAGTTCCTTGCTTCCAGCTCGCAGATCCTTGCTCCCAGCTCCCGGGTCCTTACTCCCAGCTTCTTGCTGTGCTCCCAGCTCCTTGCTCCCAGCTCCCGGTTCCTTGCTCCCAGCTCCTTGCTGAGCTCCCGGTTCCTTGCTCCCAGCTCCTTGCTGAGCTCCCGGTTCCTTGCTCCCAGCTCCTTGCTGAGCTCCCAGCTCCTTGTTCCCAGCTCCTTGCTGAGCTCCCGGGTCCTTGCTCCCAGCTCCTTGCTGAGCTCCCAGCTCCTTGTTCCCAGCTCCTTGCTGAGCTCCCGGGTCCTTGCTCCCAGCTCCTTGTTCCCAGCTCCTTGCTGAGCTCCCGGGTCCTTGCTCCCAGCTCCTTGCTCCCAGCTCCCGGTTCCTTGCGCCCATCTCCTTGCTGAGCTCCCGGTTCCTTGCTCCCATCTCTTTGCTGAGCTCCCAGCTCCTTGCTCCCAGCTCCAGCTTCCAATTCCTTGCTCCCCAGCTCCTTGCTGAGCTCCCAGTTCCTTGCTCCCAACTCGCAGTTCCTTGCTCCCAGCTCCTTGCTGAACTCCCAGCTCCCGGCTCCTTACTTCCAACTCCTTGCTCCTTCCCCAGCGCTTTTCCTTGCCCAGTCTACATGTTCCTGCTCCATTCCTGCTAGTCTGGAAGCTCCGGGCAGGAGCTCACTGCGGGGGTTGTGACATTGCCCTGTGCAGGGGTGCGAGGCACAAAGCACCCTGGACTTTAAGGGTGTGCAACACGCCAGGGGTCGGGGCTCCAGTTTGTGACTGGGGGGCTGCACATGGAGAGCTGGGGGGGCCGTGGAGGAAGGGGGTCTGCTAGAAGATGTGATTGTCCCATGCAGGAGGAGCAAAGCCCCTCAACCTGCGTTTTCATGTGTAACTCCCCCTGGTGCTGTGCTCCCCTGATGCTGTCAGACCCCCTCTCTACACCCCAAAGCTGCTGCTGGGCAGAGAGCTCAGCCTGGCTGGACACCAGGATTTCCTGAATGGGCCTGAAAACCTACGAGTGAAGGGGGAAAAGAATCATAGAATCATAGAACAACCAGGTTGGAAGAGACCCATCGGGTCATCGAGTCCAACCATTCCTATCAAACACTAAACCATGTCCCTCAGCACCTCATCTACCCATCCCTAAAACACCTCCAGGGAAGGGGAATCAACCACCTCCCTGGGCAGCCTATTCCAATGCCTAATGACCCTCTCTGTGAAAAACTTTCTCCTAATCTCCAGCCTAAATCTCCCCTGGTGGAGCTTGAGGCCATTCCCTCTCGTCCTGTCCCCTGTCCCTTGGGAGAAGAGCCCAGCTCCCTCCTCTCTACAACCTCCTTTCAGGTACTTGTAGAGAGTAATGAGGTCTCCCCTCTGCCTCCTCTTCTCCAGGCTAAACACCCCCAGCTCTCTCAGACACTCCTCATAGGGCCTGTTCTCCAGCCCCTTCACCAGCTTCATTGCTCTTCTCTGGACTCTCTCCAGAGCCTCAACATCCTTCTTGTGCTGAGGGGCCCACAACTGAACACAGGATTCAAGGAGCAGCCTCACCAGTGCTGAGTCCAGAGGGAGAATCACCTCCCTGGCCCTGCTGGTCACACCATTTCCGATACAAGCCAGGATGCCAGCGCTTAGTTCCCTAAACTAAAAATGAATGCAACTCTCTACGGGATGCAGTTCAGTGGGGGAAATCTCCTGGGCCCCTTCGTGAGCCGCTCAGGGTGAGCGGTCGCAAGAAAGAAAGAAAGAACAGATTCCGCAAAGGACAAATGCTGCTGGGTTCAAGCCTGGCCGCTGTTGCAAGAAGCTGCCTGCTTCTGTCAAAAGAAATAATGAACGTCTTGCTTTTTAAAGGGTTGTGGTTTTTTTTTTACCCCCCTGCTATGATCTTGTTTCTGCAATTCCCTTTTGGAGAAAGGGAGCCTGGAGAAGAGGAGGCTGAGAGGAGACCTCATTACTCTCTCCAACTACCTGAAAGGAGGTTGTAGGGAAGAGGGAGCTGGGCTCTTCTCCCAAGTGCCAGGGGACAGGACAAGAGGGAATGGACTCAAGCTCCACCAGGGGAGATTTAGGCTAGAGATTAGGAGGAAGTTTTTCACACAGAGGGTCATTGGGCATTGGAATAGGCTGCCCAGGGAGGTGGTTGATTCACCTTCCCTGGAGGTGTTTAAGGGATGGGTGGATGAGGTGCTGAGGGATTTGGTTTAGTGTTTGATAGGAATGGTTGGACTAGAAGATCCGATGGGTCTCTTCCAACCTGGTTGTTCTATGATTCTATGAAATGCAGCTCTGGAGCCCCTTCCTGCAGCAGATGACACTTAGGTGTTGGTGCCCTTGCAGCGGTGTCCCCCGTGCTGGGGTGGTTTGTGCAGGGGAAGCAGTTGCTGCTGTAGGAGAGTGGCTTTTGCTGCTACAGGAGGGGAAACGTCACTATTTTTCCAGTTGCATTGAAAGGAGGAGGTTAAATATGGTGTAGAGATTGGTGGGAATGGTTGGACTCTATGATCCAGTGGGTCTCTTCCAACCTGGTGATTCTATGATTCTATGAAATATGATATTGCTTGAGAGATGAGAGCAGGGAGCAGGGGACAGGACGAGAGGGAATGGCCTCAAGCACCACCAGGGGAGGTTCAGACTGGACATTTGGAAAAGATTTTTCACAGCAAGGGTCGTTGGGGCAGTGTCAGAGGCTTCACCTTCCCTGGAGGTGTTTAAGGGACAGGTGGATGAGGTCCTGAGGGGCACAGTTTAGTGTTTGATAGGAATGGTTGGACTCGATGATGTGGTGGGTCTTTTCCAACCTGGTGATTCTATAATTCTATAAATTTAGAGCTCCTAGGTTCTGTTCGTGGCTGTTGGAGGAGAACTTTCAGACAACTGTTCATTTGGGCTCTGCCATTGCCTCTTCTCTTGGCTCTGGACCACTTAAGGTGGAATTGCCGGAAGCAACTGTGGGTCCTGTTCTATTAGATCTCCAGCTGGAGATATTCTGGAATTGCTCGCTTTTTCTTTTGATAGGAATGGTTGGACTCAATGATCTGGTGGGTCTCTTCCAACCTGGTGATTCTATGATTCTCCAAGAGGACCCTGGTCTCCTCAAAGCAGAGGATGGCAGCTTTGCTGCGCAGCAGACTGGAGACATGAAAAAAGGAGCTAAATAAAGCTATTTGGGTCTTCTTTGTGCACTCCTTCTAGCTCCATACAAGTTCTGCAGCTCTCTAGAGGAAGATGAAGTCTTAGGGCATTGGTCAACATTGTTGGTGGTGTAATCCCATTGCTTCAAGCTTGTAGCTCATTAGCTCCTTAGCACCAAAGTGTCTTCAAAGCCCTGAAACACCATCCTGACCAGAAGCTTTGAAGCCGCAGTGCAGGCAGGAGCTGGGGAGCCCGGCGCCGATTAAAACTTCCTTTTCTTTTGGTTATTTTTGTCGCTGGGTTTTGTCAGGTGTGCGAGGAGCAGAAGTGTGAAGAAGAGGTCTTCCCCTTGGCCATGAATTACGTGGATCGCTACCTGTCGTCCGTCCCCATCCGGAGGAATCAGCTGCAGCTTCTGGGAGCGGCCTGCATGCTCCTGGCTTCCAAGTTGCGAGAAACCATGCCCCTGACTGTCGAGAAACTCTGCTTCTACACAGACAACTCCATCACGCCTCAGCAGCTCCTGGTAACCTATCTCCAAGAGCCCTCCACCTGCTCCCTACCTCTCTTATCTCCTGCATTCTGCTCTCGTACCTGCCTCTCTGTCTCCTCCTGATCTCTCCCTCCCATTTCTTCACCACCTTCTGCACTCCCCAACCAACATTCTCACCTCCCTGCCCTGCTGGGTGCAATGTCTGTGGCTGGAAACCTTTCCATCCTGAGCAAACTCTCATTCCCTGCCTTGGGAAGGAGTTTTGTCACCTCCAGGTTATACAGTTCCTTGTGCCTTAAGTGCTTGTGGCCAGCGCGGAGCTGCCCCACAGAGCTCTCTTCCAGGTGTGGGTTTGCTCTCCAGTGTCAGCTCTGGAGAACAAAGGCTCCTGTCTCCACAGGGCACACAGCTCAGTCTTAGCCTGGCTGCAAAAAGGGGCTTGATCATAGAATCATAGAACAACCAGGTTGGAAGGGACCCATCGGATCTTCTAGTCCAACCATTCCTATCTAACACTAAACCAAGTCCCTCAAGATCTCTGAGATGCATTTCCACACCAGCAGGAGAAACGAAGCTTTCAGTGAAAAGTTGAGGAGCAAAATGAGTGAGAGCTTCTCTGAGCTGGGATCCAGCTGGTTGGGTTGTGCCATCAAGGCTGCCAGTGCTGCCAGGGGGATGGAAATGAGTGTTGGTGTCCGAACCTTGCTCCGTGCTCCATCCAAACTGGGATTCTTTGCTTCCCCTATATCGTACGCTCAGGCAGAAGCTGTGTAGCTTCCTCCATGCCTGATGAAAGTTCAAAGCGAGGATCCAACCCTCTTGAGTTCAACTTCGCCACTGGGGGAGGAAATTGGAGAACCCCTTTTCTTGAGGGCCTTCCGTGCTGTTAGATCAGAGCCCTTGGGAGGAAACGGCCAGCTCACTTCGAGTAACAAACATCCCTGGAGACGGTTTGTCTACGAGAATTTCTCGGGGTTAGTCATCGCCTTATTAAATACCTTATTTTTCTGGGGCCTGGGGTGGGTGAAGTGAGCGGAGTGTGATTTGTCCCCAGGGTGGGGAGTGAACCCACAACACTTTCAGGTGTGAATCGGAAGGTGGTTCTGGTTAACTGGGGAACTCTGTTATGAAGGTGGTTTTTCCAAGTTGCCAGAGAAGGCTGAGGGAAATCCCCTCAGCTCCATCCCTCTTTCCCTGGAGTCATTTGTGGGTGGGGGTCACCTTAAGGTAGAGCTCACGGAAAAAGTTAGTGGATTGTTACTTTGAGTATGGGTGAGGGATGGGAATGCAGAGAGAAAGCTCTTTGCTTCTGTGGATGCTGAGCTGCGGTTGCGCGGCCGCATCCTGCTGCAAGGGGCTGCCACAAAATCTCTGTGCAAAGGCTCTCTCCTGCTTTGCCGCAAAGCTTCATCCTTCAGAGCATCTTCTCATCTGCCACAGGGATCATCCCAGGAGCTGAAGCCATCACTTTAAGTTAATCCCAGCCTGGGATGGAAGGCTTCCTCTTGGCCCTGTGATAGTGAGGGGGTTAAACTTTAGCTGGATGGAATGGGAGTTGCTTTGTGCTCACTTTCCAGTTGTAACTGGATGGGCTTCACGGTCCCTTTTGACCCAAACCATTCCATGGTTTCACTGTCCCTTTTGACCCAAACCATTCTATGATTTCTGCAGCGTGGACCTTAGGCTTTGAGGAAATGGATCTCCGTGGATCCTGGTTGTATTTCGTTCAGATTTATCTGCTGATTTATTGTTTCTGAGGGTTTGGGTTCTTTTGCTGTTGAATCTTGAGTTTGCAGCAGGCTCCCCCCTAAGGAGTGTGGTTAGGAGCTGTGGGCTGAGCATGTGCCCCATCCCTGGAGGCTGTTCTTCACTCAGATGCTAATGCCTCCTCGCTCCCAGTCTATTTTATTTCTTCCCCCCAGAGGTTTGTCAGCAGGAAGCTGTGGCTAAGCAGTGCCACAATATTCATCTTCCCTTCTCCATCCTCCTTGGGTGGAGGTGGAGGAGGAGGAGGAGAGCACTGTCAGCTGCCCGTCACTCCTCATTGTGCAGATTTCAGTCTGGGAGTTTTCCTTTCCTGTACTTTTTCTTCTCCACCAGGATCCTGGGATGTTCTTACAGCACAAGGCACAACCAGACGCTTAGCACAGGGCTTTTTCATCATTGTGCTCTTCAATGTGTTGTTGAGGTGGACGAGAATAGCCTCATTTGGAGAGGCAAAAGTCCATTCCTGGGGTAGCCCAAGACAGCTTTTTCAGGCATATAGGATCTTAGAATGATTGAATGGGCTGGGTTGGAAGGGAACTTCAAGCTCATCCAGTCCCGGCACCCCCTGCCACGGCCAGGGACACCTTCTGCTGGTTCGGGTTCTTCAAAGCCTCATCCAACCTGCCCTTCAACACCTCCAGGGATGCAGAAGCCGCCGCTTCCTTGGCATTGGAGAGATTTGCTTCTGGTAATCTGTGCTTGCAAAGGACTGAGCAGAAGCCACCCCAAACCAGCACAGCCCTCAGGGAGAGGTGCTGAGGCATTTGCAGATGTCTGGGCAAGAGATGCTCTGTAGCCTGTCATTGTGGTCATCTTTCCCTGCCTGCCGCAAGTCTTCCTTTCAGCAGATGTTTAACCCCATTTGGAGCAGATCCCGCTCCAGTCTCCCATCGTTCTCCGCTGCGAAGAGGCGGTGGATGTAACAGCCGAAGATAAGCGAAGGTTTTGTCTTCACTGTGGGACCTGACAAGAGTTAATACCCTGATTACAAAACCAGGGCGAGCTGCTGTTTCCCTCCTCTGTCCTAATCGCGGTAATGTTACTTCTCTTTCACAATTTCGCAGTGGAAGAGGGTGGGGAGGAGGGGAAGGGGAGCTTCTTCATCAAGGTTTGGACAATGGTGCATCCTGGCTCCTTCTCGTGGATCGGTGCCATTTCGGCTTATGGCGCGTCCTCCCTGGCCTTCTGGAGGAAGCTGGCTCGCTTTCCCAGTAGGTTTGGTTCCTTCTCTTGCAGGGATGCTTGGCACCAGCTCAGTGCTTTAGAAAGGACACATTTGAAATAAAATCTTGATGAAGTTATTCTAGGGAGAAGGAAATGATGCAACGAGAAACTTGTCCATTTGGAGGAAGTTGGATTTCCGTCGGGGGCGTTATCTAACCTACCTTTCTTGTCTTTTTTTTTTTTTTCTTTTAATAAAGACTCTTCTGGCCCATGCAAGAGGGTGTTCAGCTGCTTGAAGGTCAGAGAGAGCAGTTGTAGGTCACCTTCATCTGCCTGGTTTGTCCCTCATACACTGTCTTACCCATGAGATCTTTGATCTAAGGTCAGGTTTGCAAATTGCCAGGTATTTCCTCCCAAAAAGACCGTAAGCAGGACCAAACAGATAACGAAGGGAGCAGCGGTGGTTGGTTGCAGGTCGTGAGGAGCAAAAATAAGCAAAAGAGATAAGAGTTGAGTAGAAAGGGATGTTCATTTGTGATAGAGCATTGACTCTCCAGCAGCCACGCTTGGGCTTCGCTGTTCTTGTTGCACACATAGATGTGATCATTCAGAAATGGTGTGACCAGCAGGTCCAGGGAGGTGATTCTCCCTCTGTACTCAGCACTGGTGAAGCCACTCCTTGAATACTGTGTTCAGTTGTGGGCCCCTCACCACAAGAAGGATGTTGAGGCTCTGGAGCAAGTCCAGAGAAGAGCAACGAAGCTGGTGAAGGGGCTGGAGAACAGGCCCTATGAGGAGCGGCTGAGAGAGCTGGGGTTGTTTAGCCTGGAGAAGAGGAGGCTGAGAGGAGACCTCATTGCTCTCTACAACTACCTGAAAGGAGGTTGTAGAGAGGAGGGAGCTGGGCTCTTCTCCCAAGGGACAGGGGACAGGACAAGAGGGAATGGCCTCAAGCTCCTCCAGGGGAGATTTAGGCTGGAGATTAGGAGGAAGTTTTTCACAGAAAGGGGCATTGGACATTGGAATAGGTTGCCCAGGGAGGTGGTTGATTCACCTTCCCTGGAGGTGTTTAAGGGACGGGTAGATGAGGTCTTGAGGGACATGGTTTAGTGTTTGATAGGAATGGTTGGAGTAGAAGATCCGATGGGTCTCTTCCAACCTGGTTGTTCTATGATTTCTGCATGTGAAGTTGACACCTTTACCCTTTCCATCCAGTGTGAACTCTGGCCGGAAAGAAACGTTTGCCCCAGATTTCCTCTCTGCGAATGGACTTTGGTGGCTGCTCATTTCTGTAGCTGCACCTCGGCTGCTGGGTGGGGTGGGTGGCCGGCAGCAACAACAGCAGCAGCTCTTTCCACCCTCCTTTTGAGTCAGCTCATGAACACAACACTAGCGCAGCCTTCTCCCACTTTGTCGAGTCGGTGATAATGGCAACCTATCAACTCGGGTGACAAAATCGAGCACGACTTCCTTTTCTCCTGCAGGCAGAGCTGCTGCAGAGAGGAGCTGGGCTCCGCTCGACTCCGTTCCTGCTGCAGCCTTGCCAGAGGGGTTCATGCAGGCTCCTCGTGTGGGTGTTGCGGAGGGTAGAGTTGCTGTAGAGAGTGACTGTCGCTGCATGAAAAGGAGAGAAGCTGGTGTGACTGTCACCTCCCAGCCTGCGTTTGCATAGCTAGAAATCGAAGAAAACAGTCCGTGCTCGTGGCTCGGGCCTGTTTTAGGGCAGAGGCATCAACCAGGGGGTTGATGCTGTTTCAGCGCGTGGGACTGTGCTCTGAGACCCCCTTGGCAGAGCAGGGGAGGCGATGGGAAACAGTCACTGCTTTTCTTCTTTCTGTTTTGTGGGATGTAGCCACAGTCCGTGCTCGTGGCTCAGGCCTGTTTCAGGGCAGAGGCATCAACCAGGGGGTTGATGCTGTTTCACTGCGTGGGACTGAGTTCTGAGACCCCCTTGG
Source organism: Coccyzus lansbergi (assembly GCA_033558105.1). Lineage (NCBI taxonomy): Eukaryota > Metazoa > Chordata > Aves > Cuculiformes > Coccyzidae > Coccyzus > Coccyzus lansbergi. The sequence continues at coordinate 19,401 of JAUMJK010000532.1, read as the reverse complement.
CAGAGCAGGGGAGGTGATGGGAAACGGTCGCTGCTTTTCTTCTTTCTGTTTTGTGGGATGCAGCCAGGAGCAAGCTTGCAGAGGGGAAGCTCATATGGTGCGTGATTTCCACCCCTGGGATGCTCTCCGGGCGTGGGGAGCTCTGACCTGGGGGAACCTGATGAACCTGGGGGACCCCAGCGAGGAGATGCTGGGTGGGCAGCGCTGGTAGCTTGCAGCCCTTTGATGAGGAGGGTGTTCTCCTCAAGCTGGAGGAACAAAGGGACGTTTTCCACTTTCTTCCTCTCTTTCATTAGCCAGGCAGAGCCTGATTCAATTAGGTGCACAAGAAAATGCCAGGAAAAGGATGTTTGCTATAGTGAGCGGCGCTGCTGTCGCAAACCTGCTTTGCCTATCTCTCGCAGGCTTTTGTTCTGCTTCTTCCACAGATAAAGTGATTCAGAGATTCTGACATGCTGCTCCGAGAGCGGGAAGTCCCCAGGGTTAGCAGGAGAGAAGCGAGGAGCAGGGTGGTTTGGCAGGAGAGAGGCTTCCCTGAGCTAAATCCTGTGAGCCAGTGACAGCCCTTGGCGCCTGGTGCCTTCAGCTGGCGTCCCCAGTGCCGGCTGGGGCTCGGGATCAGCCCTTCTGTAACAGTGAGGTTTTGAAGAGGACCAGGAACCTCTGTGGTAGCTGGAAAAGAGCTACTTTTATGCATTGCAAGCGCACAGGCTGCTGTCCTGCATCAGTCCTGACATGGCAGGAGCCAGCGTGTCGCAGGTGAGGTCAGCTGAGCTGCACCTTTGGATCTTCTTAGGACAAAAAGAACTGTCCTAGCATGGACAGGGTGGACATCACACACCTCCTGTGACTTCCATGAGCTGGCGTGCAGCTCTGGGAGGAAAGGCAAGGAGCAAGATCATAGGTGATGCAAGGCTGGGGTCTCCTCTGTGCTCAGGAGCTCCCCTCTTGTGTGCAATGATCCATTTTGGGATGCCAGCCATGCTTTGCGCCTCTTCCCAAGAAACCAGGCTCATGGGTGAGCAAGCAGTTGGCTTTCCCAACCTGCTGGGCTCTGGATGAGCGGCAGGTAGGGACAACACACACAACTCTCCATCTCCAGTGGCTCTTTCTTGTGTCACCTTTGCTGTGTTGCTGCATTTAATTAGCCCAAACCCAATCTCAAACCTCTGTCCCAATCCCCCCCAGCACCCTTGGTGACCTGTACTGCGATCCTGAGGCTCTGGAGCTCATTGAGAAGAAGCTCAAGGCTTCTTGCATTTATCCTGTATATTTGGGTTAAAAATATAGAAAGACTAGAAGGCTGGTCGTCTATGTGGGAAGGGAGCGAGTGTGCTCTGCTTTTGGGTTGGCAAAGCACGAGCTGTGTGATGGCAAATGGTGCATTTGGCTTCGTGGGGGGTTTGGAGCAGGTTGAGCAACGCTGCTCATTTAAGCAACTTCAAACCGGTCTTGTTGTGTAAGGGGAGGTAAAAAAAAAAAAAAGAGAGAGAGAGAGAAAATGAAGATCTGCCCTTCTGAAAAAAAAAAAATCTCACTTCTTCAAACCCATCTGTTCTGGCAGCCCTTTGGCACGTCTGTGGGCAGCGCTGACCTTGTAATCCTAGACTCCTTGGAAAAAGAATAGATGTTGTGCTGGGGAGAGCTACGCCCTGAAAGGGAGATACCAGTATAAATCCCAATTCAGCTCCTTCCAATTCTGTAGCTTTTGAGCTCCTCTGGGGTGGTTTTTCCCTTCCCAGCACATCTGCAGGGCCACTGTCACCCGTGGGGGCACCTTCATTAAAATCTTTATTAAAATCAAGATTAAAATGGTTGGACTCGATGATCCGATGGGTGTCTTCCAACCTGGTTGTTCTATGATTCTATGATTCAGCAGCCTTGCAGGAGTGCTGAGCCCCTCTTCCCAAAGGCAGCTTTGCTGCTGGTCCAGAGGGTGAGAGAAACCGGGAGCCAGAGATCTTCATCATGGGGGAATTGGGACCGGTAGGAGGCTTGAGTGAGAGCAGCTCATGACATTTCTTCTAGGATGGGAAGGGAAACAATCCTGGGAAGACACTGCTCTTGCCTTTCCTGAGACTGTTCTGTCGGTGGGCTGGTCCTACCCAGACACAACATCAAAGCCGCTCAAGTCCAGTGAGACCAGTCCATGTGTGGCCTCTGAGTGTGATCCAGCCTTGGCTCCAAGTCCTGGAGTCCTCGGGGGTGAGCAGAGCACAGAACAGGAGCCAGCAGTGACCCAGGTGGCCAAGGAGGCCACCAGCATCCTGGCTTGGATCAGCCATGGAGCGGCCAGCTGGAGGTGGGAAGGGATCATCCCCTAGACTTGACACTGGTGAGGCCACTCCTCAAATCCTGGGTTCAGTTTTGGGCTCCTCACTCCAAGGACATCGAGAGGCTGGAGAGTGGCCGGAGAAAGGAAGGAGCTGAGGGCCCAGGGGTTCTGGGAGTCTCCATCCCTGGATGTGTTCAAAAAGCATGTGGCTGTGGCATTTTGTGAGGTGGTTTATCAGGCACGGTGGGGTTGGGCTGGATGAGTTTAGAGGTCTTTTCCAGCCTTAATGATTCCGTGATTCTAACTGAATGCAGGAGTCCCAGATTCTCATCGTGGCTCTCCCTTTGCGTACATCTTGCCGGCTGGGTGCTTGGGTACCTCTTGTTGACACATGGACTTGCAGGGTGACGACGCTGCCAAGTGCTGCTCTGCTCTTGATTCCCTTGTGGGTGCTAGGACTGATGCCCAGAGCTGGAGCAGCCTGTGAGGGGCTGAGCAGGTGAGAAGAGCAGCCCGAGCTCCAGCTGAAACCCGCAGGAGGTCCCCTTCCTCCCTGCCATCTGTTCCCCAGCTCACAGATTGCGCCAAGACTGCCTCCTGGAAGGTGTTCCAGAAATATCTGCTAGATGCTCAGAGAGCACCACAACATGGAAAAGCTCTACCAGGGGAGGTTCAGGCTTGACATAAGGAAAAAATTCTTCACAGAAAAGGTCGTTAGGCAATGGAACTGTCTCCCCAGGGAGGTGGTTGATTGACCTTTCCTGGAGGTGTTTAAGGTGCGGGTGGATGAGGTGCTGAGGGGGATGGTTTAGAGATTGGTGAGAATGGTTGGACTCGATGATCCGATGGGTCTCTTCCAACCTGGTGATTCTATGACTAGCAGCCACCTGGCATTGACTGGGAAGCACCAATGAGCTGTGGCTTGTATGGCAGTGGGAGAGGTGGCCCTCAGCATGGCTGCTCAGTGCTTCTTGCCCTGGAGAAGCTGCTGGGGATGCTTTGAGCAAGGCTGGAGGCGCTTTTGGAAGAGAAGAGGCATAACGAGTAGCAGAGGTTCTGCTCAGCCTGGGACCTCCTCCATAGGGCTGTGTGCACAGCATTTGTTGGGCTGTGGACCTCAGCACTTGGTCACAGCCCCTGAGCTCTTCAAGGACTGAAGATCTACAGCATCAAAGGCTCCGAGCCCCATCCAACCTGCCCTTGAACCCCTCCAGGGATGGGGCAGCCACCCCTGCTCTGGGCAACCTGCGCCAACGTCTCCCCACCCTCACAGCAAGAGGAATATGGGAATTGTGTGCCTGCTGCTCCTTACTCTGTTTTATTTTCTTCCCCCCTATGGGCTGTTGCAGCAACCCTGCAAATCAAAGGAGTGTTGGAAAGAAGAAATCAGATTTATCGCTTCCTCTTCTGATCTTTACTCCCAGCTTTGCAACAGCTTCAGGCTGGATGTGTGCCAGAGTCGCGGAGCAGGGACCTTCCCTCTTTTCTTCCCCGACTTATGGATTGTGCTGTTTCCCTGGCCTGTCCCCAAGCGCTGCCCTTATCTGCCCTTGAATCTGGTGGGTGTTTCTGCCTGACCCAACCCTGCTAAGTAAAGTGCTCCCTCTCTGTCTGTCTGACTCTGCAGGACTGGGAAGTTCTAGTCTTGGGGAAGCTAAAGTGGGACCTGGTCTCGGTGACGGCCAATGATTTCTTGCTTCACATCCTCCATCGCCTCCCGCTGCCCAAGGACAAGATGGAGCTGGTGAAGAAACACGCACAGACCTTTATCGCCCTGTGTGCAACAGGTGGGTCCCTGCTCCTACCGGAGCCAAGGAGCTGGGAGGGACTGGCTGGAGCTGGGATAACCTGGGCTTGCTGGGCAACCAGGGGCTGAGCTCCAGCGTGGTGGCTTTTAGGGGGGCTGAGCACCTGCCTTCATTCAAATCAGAGCGTTTTGCTGCTCCGTGAAGGTTTCTGTCCCTGACAACGTGGGATAACGGTCCTGAGGGCTCTTAGTGAGTATCCGGAAGACGCTAGGAGAGAGCAAACCCACCTTGCAGCCCCTCTCGCTGCGCTGGTGGTGACTGTGGGAGGATGTCCAGGGTGGAGGCAGGTTGAACCTGAGCCTCGCGCAAAGTCAGTAGAGCAACCTCATCTCCAGGGCTTCCTTTGGGGAGACAGACCCAGAGAAACAGCTTTTTGAAGGTAGCTGCTCCGATCCTCAGCCTGTTTCCCCTTACATCACCCCCATTTCATAGAATCATAGAACAACCAGGTTGGAAGAGACCCATCAGATCATCGAGTCCAACCGTTCCTATCAGACACTAAACCATGTCCCTCAGGACCTCATCTACCCGTCCCTTAAACACCTCCAGGGAAGGGGAATCAACCACCTCCCTGGGCAGCCTATTCCAATGCCCAATGACCCTTTCCGTGAAAAACTTCCTCCTAATCTCTAGCCTAAATCTCCCCTGGAGATCTCCTCCTAATCTCTAGCCTAAATCTCTCTGCCAAGCTGGAGAGAGCCCTAGTTTTCTAAGGAAATCGCAGTCCCAAGAACTTAAATGCGCATCCTTGCTAACAGCTGCTTCTTTTTGCCCTTTGTGTCCCTGCTGTGGCTCTAGAATACACCTTCGTCATGTACCCCCCGTCCATGATCGCGACAGGCAGTATCGGAGCTGCCATCCACGGCCTAACAATCTCCATCAACAGTTTCACCGGAGAGGCCATCACGGAGCTGCTGGCCAGCATCACCGGCACAGAGGTGGTGAGTGTTCCAGAGGGGAAAGCGAAGCACTTTTGCTGCTGGATCTGGTGGAAACTCTTCCTCTTTCTGCTTCCCATTCTTCTTGGAGGGAATTAGGCCGATGGGAACGATGCTGAGCTTGAGGAACACCTAGAGATGAGTGAGCATCTCTAAGCCAGCACCATCAGCTGGTCCCGTGGCTGCGTTTGGCTCCTGGCCTCGAAACGCTGCCCGTGCGGAGTGGGGCGAGCTCAGGAGCCTTTGAAAAGCAGCACAAAGGGGAGCGTCTGTTCCTTGCTCGGGCAGGTGTTGACGGGATCGGGTTGTCGAGGTGGGTTGGGGCAGAGGGAGAAGTCGGGCTCGGCATCTGCTAACCCCAACCCGTGTCTGATTGCAGGTACCCGGAGTCAGGAGGGAAGGGGGTGGGGTGGGGGGTGTCCCCGGTACAGTGGGGACATCAGGATGGTGATGGGAACATTGGAATGGTGGGAGATGCCTGCCTGCCTCCCTCTGCCCTCTGAACAGGGAGGAGGGACCCCTCCGGCTCCCCATTTCAGGGTCACTCCCGCTGCAGTGAAGCAATCGGGAGCCTTTCTCCTGCCAGGGGCCCCTTTTGATCTTTTCTCCTGGCCACAGGCTGGTGCCGGCAGCCGGGCGCGGGCTCGGTTACAGTCCCTTGACAGCAGCGCCGGGAATTGGAAGAGGTGCCGGTGCCGCAGCGAGTGGGAGGCTGCACCCAGGCTTTGTCCAGGCAGAGAGGGGACGGGGCGGGAGGGCGTCCCGATCTATTTGTGCGGCTTTAACTTGGTTTTGTTTGCCAGAGTCTTTCTAAAGAGGGAATCGGTGCAGCCAGCTGCTCTCAAGCTGCTGCGGTGAATGGGGCAGGGACTGAAACCTGTGCTGGGCCGAGGGTGGTGGAGGGAACAGGTGGGAAGCAGGGAGGGCAGCACTGAGGGAGCCAGAATGGAGCCCCACACACCCCTGCCTGCTTCTCTTCCTCCTCAGCCCCACAGCAAGGGGCAGCACAAAGCAGGCAGGACCACAGGCTCCTTGAGCACAAGGAAGCCCTGGGGATGGGTCCTTTGTGGGGCTCCCAGGGGAAACATCCAGCATCATGTTTGTGGTGCTGGTGCTGCTCCTGGAACCTGCCCTCTCAGCATCCCCGAGCTGTGACCTCACTTCTGAGCCCCTCACCACAGGAAGGATGTTGAGGCTCTGGAGCGAGTCCAGAGAAGAGCAGCGAAGCTGGGGAAGGGGCTGGAGAACAAGAGGAGCAGCTGAGAGAGCTGGGGGTGTTTAGCCTGGAGAAGAGGAGGCTGAGAGGAGACCTCATTGCTCTCTCCAACTACCTGAAAGGAGGTTGTGGAGAGGAGGGAGCTGGGCTCTTCTCCCAAGGGACAGGACAATAAGGAATGGCCTCAAGCTCCACCAGGGGAGGTTAAGGCTGGACATTAGGAAGAAATTTTTCCTAGAAAGGGTAATTGGGCACTGTCAGAGGCTGCCCAGGGAGATGGTTGATTCAGCTTCCCTGGAGAGGTTTAAGGGACTGGTGGATGAGGTGCTGAGGGGCATGGTTTAATGTTTGATAGGAATGGTTGGACTCGATGATCTGGTGGGTCTTCTCCAACCTGGTGATTCTATGATTCTATGACTCATTTTCCCCTTTGGTTCATCATGGGAGGAGGAATCCCCTTCCTGCCGCTGGGAAGTGCTGGAGCCGTGGGGACGATGGTGCTGTGCTGTGCCAGGGGCTGGCAGGGGCTTTGCCTTTGTGCCGAGTCCAGCCTGCTTGGCTGAGCCTTGGAGCTGCCCTCATGCCACGTGGAGCAGGACGAGCCCCACTGCATATCTGAGTGGGAGCCTCACGCCTCAGCCTGGCTACAGGGAACACAAACTGAGCAAACACGCAGTAAAAGAGCCTTGTTGCATGCGACCAGGATGACTTTTAGCATTTCTACCTGGATCTTGATGCAGTGGTCGTGGCTCGAGGCCCTGCAGCGAGCTGGCCCCAGGGCTGCGGGCAGGCAGGCTGGAGGCTGCGCTGACGGGAAGCGGCGTGGGGCAGGGGAGGTAGGCGTTGCTATTTTCGCTCGCCACATCCTTTGACAGTTTCTAAGAACTGGCAGCGAATTCCTGGTAAGAGATTTCGGTGGGTGACAATATCCAGCGAGCGCACGGGCCCCACAGCAGCGTCCGGCTCGGCTCCAACCGCAAGGTGTGAAATGCCACCTCTTTCCCCTCATCAAGAGCCGAGATCATAGAATCATAGAACAGCCAGGTTGGAAGGGACCCATCGGATCTTCTAGTCCAACCATTCCTATCAAACACTAAATCAAGTCCCTCAAGACCTCATCCACCCGTCCCTTAAACACCTCTAGGGAAGGTGACTAAACCCCCTCCCTGGGCAGCCTATTCCAATGCCCAATGACCCTTTCTGTGAAAAATTTCCTCCTAATCTCCAGCCTAAATCTCCCCTGGTGGAGCTTGAGGTCATTCCCTCTCGTCCTGTCCCTTGGGAGAAGAGCCCAGCTCCCTCCTCTCTACAACCTCCTTTCAGGTAGTTGTAGAGAGTAATGAGGTCTCCTCTCAGCCTCCTCTTCTCCAGGATAAACACCCCTAGCTCTCTCAGCTGCTCCTCATAGGGCCTGTTCTCCAGCCCCTTCACCAGCCTCGTGGCTCTTCTCTGGACTTGCTCCAGAGCCTGAATATCCTTCTTGTGGTGAGGGGCCCACAACTGAACACAGGATTCAAGGAGCGGCCTCACCAGTGCTGAGTCCAGAGGGAGAATCACCTCCCTGGAGATGCTCTGGAGGAGCTGGTGGCGATGCCTCCAGTGGCTCTCGGTGCGTCATGGTGCTCGAAGTGGAGGAGTTTCCTCTTCTGGTCACAGCTTTTGTGGGGAGAAAACATCGTGGGGTTTGCTTTTATTACAAGTAACGCCGCTGCTTGCTGTCCCCTGTGCCTTCCGGTCTGTGGGCCCGGTGGGTTTCCCAGCTCTGGGTTTCCCGGGGAGTCACATGGGGCTCCCCGCGGGGAGAGCAGGAAGGGAAGAGCCCTACATGGTTCTCATAACAAACCCGAATCGAGTGTGTATGGCTGGAGTGGCTGCTGGATCGAGGGCCGAGGCCGATTAAATCATAGAATCACCAGGTTGGAAGAGACCCATCGGATCATCAAGTCCAACCATTCCTATCAAACACTAAACCATATCCCTCAGGACCTCATCTACCTGTGCCTTAAGCCCTGCCGGCTTTTTTTCCGGAGCACGGGGATAGCTTTCTCCTGAGCTGCTAGGATATCCTTTCTGAAGAGCTCAATTGTATGAGGTATAACAAGGCCAAGTGTGGGGTCCTGAGCCTGGGACACAACAACCCTGTGCAGCTCCAGGCTTGGGGAAGAGCAGCTGGAAAGCTGCCTGGAGGAAAAGGGCCTGAGGGTGCTGGTCAGGGAACGTGAGGCAGCAGTGGCCCAGGTGGCCAGGGAGGCCACCAGCATCCTGGCTTGGATCAGCCGTGGGGTGACCAGCAGGAGCAGGGCAGGGATTGTGCCCCTACATTTGGTGCTGGTGAGGCTGCACCTCGAATTCTGAGGCCAGTTTTGGGCCCCTCAGTGCAAGAAGGACATTGAGGGGCTGGAGTGTGTCTGGAGAAGGGAACGGAGCCGGGGACATGTTTCCTGAGGGACATGGGTTAGTGATTGACAGGAATGGTTGGACTCGATGATCCGATGGCTCTCGATGATCCGATGGGTCTCGTCTGACCTGATGATTCTATGATTCTATGATTAAGGGGCTGAGGGCCCTGGGGCTGTTTAACTTGGAGAAGTGGAGGCTGAGAGGAGACCTCATCTCCCTGCAGCTGCCCTGAGCCTGGATGCTTTGGGGAACTCTGATGGGCACAATTTCTGTTCCTTGAAATGTCATCAAGCTAGGGAGGTGGGGAGAAGACAACCAGAGCGTGGGGCTTCTCCTGGCGAGGGGCCTAGAGCCCAGGGAAGCTGGAGATGCCTCTTGTTGGAGAAAGGCTTCTTTGTCCTGTGTGTTCAGATGCTCCAGGGGCCAGAGATGTAGCCCAGCAGCTGCTCAGAGCTATTTATAAGGCTCCCACCTCCAAGCAGCAGAGAACTGAGGCTTCTTGTGTTGCTCCCTCTCCCGCAGGACTGCTTGAAAGCCTGTCAGGAGCAGATTGAGGCCGTCTTAGCCGAGAGCCTAAAGCAGGCGTCCCAAACCCAACCAGAGTACAGCACCACCAAGACTGCTGCTTACCCGGCCAGCCAGCCCACCAGCACCCCCACAGATGTCACCGACATCGACCTGTGACCAGCCTCCCCTTCCCCGAGAGCCGCCCGGCCCCCTCCGTGCCATCACCTCACCCTGGACACCAAAATGTCACCGCATCCCACCTCCCCACCCTCCAGCTGACGCCTGCTGAGGATTTGTTCCGCGCTGGTTCTCTCAGAGCTCGATGCTGCTCGTGTCCGCTTCTGCAGGTGGCTGGGGTGAAGCCACCGTTTGGTTTTTTTTTTTTTTTTTTTCGCGGTGGCAGGGCCCAGGAATAGCTTGGGGGGGGAGCAGGACCCAAAATGAAGTTGTAAAATGTTTCTCAGTTCGTGTTCCTCCTAGCTCGGCTGTTCGCCGTCTCCTCAGGAGCGTTCGCTACGATGACTTCCAGCCCTGCGTTGGCTTCAATCATGGAGAGCGAGCCTCTTACGTCACCAAAATCCTTGCGAACCCCTCAACCTCCCTCCCCGGGATGGCTGTGGCTCCCCCGGGGCTGCTTCTGCTACGAGGGGAAACGCGGGGCTTGGTTCTTATTGCCGTTAAGATTTGGGAATCGTGGGGTTGGGGCTTGCGTGGGGGACGACGTGTTCCCCGACTGCACGGACAGCAGAAGACGAGCCCTCACCTTGGGGAGCAGCCTCCTTGGAGCGTGATCCCCTTGGCTTTCCGCTGCTCCACTGAGGCTGCTGAATTTATTGTTAACCCTTGGCAAATGCGGAGGGAGGAGACTTTGCTGGTCTCCTTCTGAAAAAAAAAGTGCCTTCACCCTTCATCCCCTTCCCTACTCCCTGGGGCCGGGGGAGACTCTCCCGGGGAAGCTGGTTGGTTTTTCAGGTAGCTTAGAGGTCAGCCTAGGTTATGAGAAATCCATTTGAATGTGCTGCTATAGTCTGAAATGCATCTTCGCTCCTCCAAGGCAGGGATCTGGGATCACACCCAGGAGGGGGCCGCGTTGCGTCTGTATCCGTGTGAGAGTCCCAGGCGTCTCCCTCCCTGGGTGGGAAACTTGCTGCGCACTTGAAAAAAAAAAAAGCGATTGCATTTTTTTGTATTGTTGTTGTTGATCCTGTCTTGTTTAGTTTTTATAGAAAGTGTTTAAAAAGAAAAAAAAAAATAATGCTGCTTTTTTCTAAGAGAAACGAAACGAAGCAATTAAATAGTGGGATTGTGTTAACCAAGAGAAGCCAGAGAGAGACTGGGCAGGGGCAGGAGGCAGAAAAGCTGCTCGGTGACCTCTGGGAAGGTGGATGTGTGGCTGCTGTCCTCCCGCAGGGGATGAGGAGGAGGAGGGAGAGCTCCTGCCTGTTTTGGTGCCACTAGAGACAAAAGCCTTATCCGGTGGAAAAGGATGGAGCTGCTGCTCTTCCCCCAGCCCCACTCCTTGGGAAGAGCCATTCGCCGCCACCTCCTGCTCGCGGGAGGGCTGGGGGAGCGCAGAGCCCATCTGTGTAAAGAGAAAACTTTTTTTTTTTTTTTTTTTCTTTTTTATATATATATAAATGGAGTTTTAATTTAAGAGTAAACTGGTTTGGTGTTCACACACACACACGAGTCCCACTGCTGGGGGAATCAGAGGAACGTATGATGTTGCAATAAAGTGTTTTAAACAAGTTTGAGCGCCTCAGGGGTTTCCCTTCGCGAACTGCTTTGTGGTGGCTGCCTCACAGAGGGGCTGGAGGCTCTCGGGCTGCTCCGGGAGGCTCCAGCCATGCAGCAGAAACAGGGAGTGGACACCCAGGACCCCCCACTAGCTCTGCCCCAGTGAGAGGCAGATGGGGAGATGCTGCTGAGGGACACAGGCTTGCTGGGGACCCTGGAGCAGCTCCCAGGGGGTGGTGAACGTGGAACCAAACGCCTTCCCCTCAGGCGGCTGCTGGAGAGGAGGCAGCGACTGAACATGAGCCAGCAGTGTGCCCAGGTAGCCAAGAAGGCCAATGGCATCCTGGCTTGGATCAGAAATGGTGTGACCAGCAGGGCCAGGGAGGTGATTCTCCCTCTGGACTCAGCACTGGTGAGGCTACTCCTTGAATCCTGTGTGCAGTTCTGGGCCCCTCAGCACAAGAAGGATGTTGAGGCTCTGGAGCAAGTCCAGAGAAGAGCAATGAAGCTGGTGAAGGGGCTGGAGAACAGGCCCTATGAGGAGCATCTGAGAGAGCTGGGGGTGTTCAGCCCAGAGGAGAGGAGGTTGAGAGGAGACCTCATTACTCTCTACAACTACCTGAAAGGAGGTTGTGGAGAGGAGGGAGCTGGGCTCTTCTCCCAAGGGACAGGGGACAGGACAAGAGGGAATGGCCTCAAGCTCCACCAGGGGAGATTTAGGCTAGAGATTAGGAGGAAGTTTTTCACAGAAAGGGTCATTGGGCATTGGAATAGGCTGCCCAGGGAGGTGGTCGAGTCACCTTCCCTGGAGGGGTTTAAGGGACAGGTGGATGAGGTCTTGAGGGACTTGGTTTAGTGTTTGATAGGAATGGTTTGACTAGGAGATCCGATGGGTCCCTTCCAACCTGGTTGTTCTATGATTCTATGACTTTACACCCCCAGCAGGCTGGAAGATGATCAGTGAGAGTGCAGAATACATGGTGTTAGCACAGGCCCTCGTTCAAGCTCATCAGCTTCTGGCTTCTTTAAAGATACGAGATAAAAATCAGGAAGCCAAGGAAAAAGCGCTACAGCTCGCAACCAGCTGAGCTTTGTGTGCTGCAGCACCACACGTGGCTTCTGCTCCTGCTGCTGTCACACAAAGTGCCAGCGCTGAGGAGAAGGGAAGCTGGGAGGAAGCTCTCCAAGGAGAACTGGCTGGCAAAGGACTCTGCTGGGGCTCTTCCCTGGGTGCTGCACCCGCAGGATTCAGTGCTGACTTTCAGAGCAAGGCCAGAAGCTTCCAAACCTCATTCCCATCGGCAGTTCCCCAGGGTAAGCACAGCGCTTTGTGGGATGCAGCAGGAAAAGCCCCTGTGTGCCTGGGAGGGTAGCTGTGAGCAAGCCGGGCACGTGGTCTTGGTGGCCAGCGGCCCCATGGCTTCACCAGCCCCCAGTGAGTAGAGAAATAGCTGGAGGAGCAGGAGGGGAGCCAGTGTTTGGGGAAAATCCCTAGGGAAGGGGGAGAGCGGAGAGGAAGCCAGGATGGCAGCAGTGAGGCTGGCACTGGTGCCAGGGCCCAGACCATGGGCTGGGGGAATCGGAGCCTGCCCCATACCCCAAACTGCTGCCAGCCCCACATCCACAGGGGCTCCGGAGAATTTTCCCCTGCTGTGGGCTGCCCCCAGAGCTCTCCCCTCTCCACACGCAGGCTCCCCGGGGCATCCTGACTGCTGCTGCGGCAGCTCCAGAGCCCATTCCTGCCTGGTTCAACCAAGCTCTCAGGGAAAACCAACAGGAGGGGTTTGTTTTCCCCTGGGGATTGTTTTGGGTACTGGGAACTGCTGCTCAGGGCAGAATGGAGGGAGATGAGGGCACGCACAGGATTCCCTTTTCTCCTTGCAGAGAAAACCGACTCTACATCAGCTCCAAGAAGCCCTGGGCTAGTGGCTTCGCTCTGCCACCTGCTGGGGACAGGACAAGGTGGGACAGGACCAGAACGCATGGGGATGCGACCTTGACAGAACTACCCAGGGAATGATGGACACAGCTTGGGATTTATTTCCAACTCAGGAACAGGCCCATCCCTCTGGGTGCTGGTGGCCCCAGGTTTCCAGGCAGGATGACAGGGGCTGCCCTGCCTGGGACAAGCAGGGCAGGGAGCACAGATCCAGCTCTATGGGCACAACCTGTCCCCAGTGCCTGCTCAGAGCAGCAGGATCACAGAATGGATGCTCCCACAATGCCTCCACTCACGCCCCAGGCTCCAAACAGCATCCAGCAGCGTCCTGAGAGCCGGGCAGGCCGCAGCTTTTCCCTGCCCACTCCATGGCCACAGGCTGTTGTCCCTCCACATCCCGCGTCTTGGAGTTCACCAGCTCCCTCCGGATCTCCGGGGAGATCTGCGGGTGGCTGTGGAACTTGAGCAGCTCGAGCAAAGCCTCCTTCTGCTCCGAGGAGAGATCCTCCTTGTAGCGCTGGGCGAAGGCCAGGAAGCACTGGTGCCACAGCACCGGCAGGTCCCGCTGGTCTGTGCGGAAGGCCAGGAAGTGGAAGACGAGGGCATCCACCACACGGAAAGGCAGCGCGTACTTCTTGTCGATGAGCAGGCGGAGGAAGATGCTGTTGGCGCCGCTGTACTGCATCTCGGCAATCTTCAGCATGGCCGCACTGCAGGGACGGAGAGAACAAGCTGAGGCCGGAGCCACAGAGCTCCCTGAAGATGCTGAGTGACCCCAGCGCCTCCCACATGCCAGAGAATCAGAGAATCACCAGGTTGGAAAAGACTCATCGCATCATCAAGTCCAAGCACACCTATTAAACACTAAACCATGTCCCTCGAGAAGCTGAGGGACATATTGGGGGTGTTGGTCAACAGCTGACTGAACATGAGCCAGCAGTGTGCCCAGGTGGCCAAGATGGCCAATGGCATCCTGGCTTAGATCAGAAATGGTGTGACCAGCAGGGCCAGGGAGGTGATTCTCCCTCTGGACTCAGCACTGGTGAGGCCGCTCCTTGAATCCTGTGTTCAGTTGTGGGCCCCTCAGCACAAGAAGGATGTTGAGGCTCTGGAGCGAGTCCAGAGAAGAGCAACGAAGCTGGTGAAGGGGCTGGAGAACAGGTCCTATGAGGAGCAGCTGAGAGAGCTGGGGGTGTTTAGCCTGGAGAAGAGGAGGCTGAGGGGAGACCTCATTACTGTCTACAACTACCTGAAAGGAGGTTGTAGAGAGGAGGGAGCTGGGCTCTCCTCCCAAGGGACAGGGCACAGGACAAGAGGGAATGGCCTCAAGCTCCACCAGGGGAGATTTAGGCTGGAGATTAGGAGGAAGTTTTTCACAGAGGGTCATTGGGCACTGGAACAGGCTGCCCAGGGAGGTGGTTGATTCCCCTTCCCTGGAGGTGTTTAAGGGACGGGTAGATGAGGTGCTGAGGGACATGGTTTAGTGTTTGATAGGAATGGTTGGACTCAAAGATCTGATGGGTCCCTTCCAACCTGGTTGTTCTATGATTCTATGATTCTACATCTGAGGCACTGCCTTGGTGTCCACAGAGGAGAACCAATCACCCCCGCGGCCTCTGAGTACATTACCTGGAGTGGAGGACAGGGATGGAGCACTTGGAGAGGATGCTGCCGATGATGATGGCCTCCCGCAGCGTGCAAGTTCCCGACTCGCAGAGCGGAATGAGGATCCCTGCAGATGGAAAAGAATCAGGCGCTGCAGGGAGAGCAGCAGGATGCTGGGCTCGGCCATTTCTCCTATGCCAGGAGACATCCAAGCCTGGGAAATAACGGCTCTTCCTGCCAGTTCCCAACCATAGAATCATAGAATCACCAGCTTGGAAGAGACCCATTGGATCATCGAGTCCGACCATTCCTATCAAACAATAATAACCTAAACTAAATAACAAACACTAAATAACCTAAACTGAAACCCCAAGGGGAACTCGGGAGGCAGGAGGTGGCTTTAAAAAGAAGCAACTGGCCCAGACAGAGGTTAAGACCCAACACCCTCAGGCTACCGGGATCATATCCAGCCAGTTTGTATCCTCCAAATGAACCCAAATGCCTGACAGCTCCTCCACAAGCCCACGGCGCTCATCACCTTCCCACCCTGAACCCTGCAAGGAGCCCCCTGGGGGTCCTAAAGTCACCTTGTCCACAGAGGGGGATGCTTTGCATTCCTCTCACATCTCCTGTCACAGCAGGCAGCAGCATGCAACACGTGTCCCTGCTGAGCTGTACTCAGCACTGGTGAGGCCGCTCCTTGAATACTGTGTCCAGTTCTGGGCCCCTCACCACAAGAAGGATGTTGAGGCTCTGGAGAGAGTCCAGAGAAGAGCCAGGAAGCTGGTGAAGGGGCTGGAGAACAGGTCCTATGAGGAGCGGCTGAGAGAGCTGGAGGTGTTTATCCTGGAGAAGAGGAGGCTGAGGGGAGACCTCATTACTCTCTCCAACTACCTGAAGGGAGGTTGTAGAGAGGAGGGAGCTGGGCTCTTCTCCCAAGTGATAGGGGACAGGACAAGAGGGAATGGCCTCAAGCTCCACCAGGGGAGATTTAGGCTGGAGATTAGGAGGAAGTTTTTCACAGAAAGGGTCATTGGGCATTGGAATAGGCTGCCCAGGGAGGTGGTTGATTCACCTTCCCTGGAGGTGTTTAAGGGACGGGTGGATGAGGTGCTGAGGGATTTGGTTTAGTGTTTGATAGGAATGGTTGGACTAGAAGATCCGATGGGTCCCTTCCAACCTGGCTGTTCTATGATTCTATGATTCCCAGTCGAAGAGAGACTCCCAGGTAGGAATATCAGCTCTGCAGGGAGTCCCTACCTTTGAACCAGGCTGCTGGCTTGAACAGGGCCTTCTTCAAAGCCATGTAGAGATGAAAGTTGAGGCGCTTGTACTCGGCAATGTCATCCCGGACCCGCGGCAGCAGCACCAGGTTGTAGAACCGCTGGGCCATCCTCTCTTTCAGGTTGGATGAGAATATCCTAGGAAAAGCCGAGGGCTAAGTGAGGTGTGGAGAAAGGAGCCTGAGGGTTTGGTATTTTGAAAAGCTAAAAAAATCCCACGCCAGCATCTCCCAGAGAGGATCTTACCTGGTGGCTTGGTACATGGCTGCGGCCGTCCACGCCTCCGGCTCTGTGATGTAGAGGACCTGCTCCCAGTTGGACAAGGCAGGAATGATTTTAAATGCCTTGGGAAGTTTCCCACTCCTGTACTGGGACAGCACCTTAAAAGACACAGATACAGGCCAGGCAGTGAGGTACAGGCACCACCAGCAGGGCTGTGGGACTCATCATGGTGAGGCCGCTCCTTGAATACGGTGTTCAGTTGTGGGCCCCTCACCACAAGAAGGATGTTGAGGCTCTGGAGTGAGTCCAGAAAAGAGCAACGAAGCTGGTGAAGGGGCTGGAGAAAAGGCCCTATGAGGAGCATCTGAGAGAGCTGGGGGTGTTTATCCTGGAGAAGAGGAGGCTGAGAGGAGACCTCATTACTCTCTACAACTACCTGAAAGGAGGTTGTAGAGAGGAGGGAGCTGGGCTCTTCTCCCAAGGGACAGGACAAGAGGGAATGGCCTCAAGCTCCACCAGGGTAGATTTAGGCTGGAGATTAGGAGGAAGTTTTTCACAGAAAGGGTCATTGGGCATTGGAATAGGCTGCCCAGGGAGGTGGTTGAGTCACCTTCCCTGGAGGTGTTTAAGGCACAGGTAGATGAGGTCCTGAGGGACATGGTTTAGTGTTTGATAGGAATGGTTGGACTCGATGATCCGATGGGTCTCTTCCAACCTGGTTGTTCAATGATTCTATGATCATCTCACAACCCTGAGAAAGATGTCCCCTCCCTTAGCATCCCTGGTAAGAAAGGACCATCCCAGGGCAATCCCAAGCATGGAGCTCAGGAGATGGTCCCTCAGAACCTCTCTGAGCCCTTCAGGGACTGACATTATGGAAATCACAGGGAATCCGCAGCTGTGCCTGTGCAGATGAGGATGGGGACAGCCTCTCAGAGGGAGGGCAGGGGCTGCAGGGCTCAGCACGGTGTTTGCCAGGCCTGGGCAGAGCTGCTTTGGCCTTGAAATCACAGAACAGAATCACAGAATCTTCTAGGTTGGAAGTCTAACAATGAACCTCATGCTGCCAGGACACCACTGACCCAGGTCCCTCAGCACCACATCTGCACAGTTTTTAAATCTCTTCAGGGATGGTGATTCCACCACTATCCTGGGCAGCCTCTGCCGGTGCTTGACAGCCTGTCCAGTGAAGAAATTGTTCCTAGTATCCAATCTAAACGTCCCCTGGTGCAACTTGAGGCCATTTCCTCTCATTCTGTTACCTGGGAGCAGTGCCCAGCACCCACCTCGCCGCAACCTCCTTTCCAGGAGCTACAGAGAGCAATGAAGTCTCCCCTCAGCCTCCTCTTCTCCAGGTTAAACAACCCCAGATAGAACAAGAACATAAAACAACCAGGTTGGAAGAGACCCATCAGATCAGCGAGTCCAACCATCCCTATCATCCCTAGATCCCTCAGCTGCTCCCACAATCCCTGAGCTCCAGCCCCTTCCCCAGCTCCGTTCACTCCTCCAGACACACTCCAGGCCCTCAAGGTCCTTCTTGGAGTGAGGAGCCCAAAACTGAACACGGGATTCGAGCTGCAGCCACAGCAGCAGGAAGACAATCCCTTCCCTGCTCCTGCTGGCCACCCCATGGCTGAGCCAAGCCAGGATGCTGGTGGTCACCCGGGCATGCTGCTGGCCTCACCTCCCTGACTCCCCGGTAAACCTCCAGGACACGGGGATCGAGCTGCGGCATGGGGTGTCCCGATATCTCCGACAGCGCCGTCTCCACCTCCGTCTGCTTCTCCGTGATCTTCTCCATGATGATGTCGGCCAGCGTGCGCCTACGGCCAGCACAGAGGGGAGAGAGTCGAGCCGAGGCCCGTGCCCAAGCCCTCAGCAACCGCCTCAGTTTTTCCCTCTCTCACCTCAGTGGTGGGTTCTTGTTCATGAACATCTCAATGGCTTTCTCATCCTCGGGATCCACCTCCACTTCTCCACCAGCCTCTCCTCTCTGTGCTTTCTCTGCTGCTTTCTGCAGTGAGGGCCACTCCTCATCCTCCTCCTCCGAGTCCGCGCTGGGGCCTGCAGGGCACAGTGCTGGCTGAGCCTGGGGCCTGCACCCTCGGCTCCCAAGGCCTGACAGAATCGTTTGGTTGGAATAGACCCTGGAGTTCAACGCATCCAACTGTCCCTGTCTACTACAAACCCTATCTCTGAGCACCTCAACTGTCCACCAGTCTTTTAAACACCTCCTGCTGGACCCAGTTACTTCAAGCCCCATCCAGCATGGCCTTGAATACCTAGAAGAGAAGGACCTGGGGGTGTTGGTTGACAGGCAACTGAACATGAGCCAGGAGTGGCCCAGGTGACCGTGAAGGCCAATGGCATCCTGGCTTGGATCAGAAACGGTGTGACCAGTAGGTCCAGGGAGGTGATTCTGTCCTTGGCCTCAGCACTGGTGAGACAGCACCTCAATTAGGGTGTTCAGTTCTGGCCCCTCAGCACAAGAAGGATGTTGAGGCTCTGGAGAGAGTCCAGAGAAGAGCCACGAGGCTAGTGAAGGGGCTGGAGAACAGGCCTGATGAGGAAGGGCTGAGAGAGCTGGGGGTGTTTATCCTGGAGAAGAGGAGGCTGAGGGGAGACCTCATTGCTCTCTCCAACTACCTGAAAGGAGGTTGTGGAGAGGAGGGAGCTGGGCTCTTCTCCTAAGGGACAGGGGACAGGACGAGAGGGAATGGCCTCAAGCTCCACCAGGGGAGATTCAAGCTGAACATTAGGAAAAGATTTTTAACCGAAAGGGTGATTGGGCAGTATCAGAGGCTGCCCAGGGAGGTGGTTGAGTCACTTTCCCTAGAGGGGTTTAAGTGACAGGTGGACGAGCTGCTGAAGGACATGGGTTAGTGTTGATGGGAATGGTTGGACTCGATGATCCGATGGGTCTTTTCCAACCTGGTGATTCTAGGATGATTCTGCGACCCCCGGCGATGCTGCCCCCCCCTCGGTGCCTCACCCAGAGAGGTGCTGCGCTTGCCGGGCCCTCCGGGTCCGTGCTCGGCCTCCAGCTCCTCTTGCTGCCTCCGCGCCTGCTCCAGGATGCGCCGCGACAGCCGCGCGTCCACATAGCCGTCGCCGCCATCCCCTACCTCCTCCTCCGCGCCGCCGCGCCGCTTCCCCCGCGCCGTAGCCCGAGGGGCCGCGTCCTGCAGGATCTGCTCGGCCAGCGGCAGCGCGGGGCCGGGGCCGGGGCTGGGGCCGGAGCCCCGTGCCCGCCGGGCCTTGGGCATCGCGGCGGAGGCCGAGGGAGTGCGGCCGCCACACGCGTGTGATGCTGAAACGCCGCTTCCGGTCCGGGGCTGCCGCTTCCGGCCCTAAGCCCCGCCGCTTCCGGTTAAGGCCATTGCCCCTTCCAATATTGCCGTCAGTTTGGGTAGGTGAGGCCATGCCCCCTTTAGACATCGTTTCCAGTCTGATCTCTAAGGCCACGCC